>RCUC01136480.1:0-46279 GCA_003697995.1 Taxidea taxus jeffersonii
ACACACACACACACACACACACACACACAAATACACACACTCACAAATAGTATTACAATTTGGTTTTTATCTCAGCAGAGAAAATTGGAAAAACCTAATTACTCAAAAATTAGTGCACAAGTAAGTAAATTAGGAACATCCACTCAGTGAAAGAATATGCAAATATTAAAAATAATTGTTGCAAAGACTAGGCAGAAACACAGGAAAATATATTGGATAAAATTACTGGTTTAAGAAGAAAGCAGAATATAAAAATGCAGAGATGTACAGAGGAAAAGGAAAAAGAGTACACAGATAAGAAAGTATCCAGTTTTGTTGTATACTTTTTCAAATCCATAGGATCTAATATGGTGTTGGGCAGATGGTAAAAGTAAAAAATAAGAATAACATGATTTGGTGCAGCCATTATAGAAAACAGTATGGAGATTCCTGAAGAAATCAACACTCTATCCAGGTTTTAATCCATATGATCCAACAACCTTATCTATCTATCTATCTATCTATCTCCAAAGGAAATAAAATCAGTATCTTGAAGAGATAGTTGCACTCCCATATTCATTGAAGCACTGTTCACAGTAGCCAAGATGTAGAAACAACCTAAGTGTCTACTGACAGATTAATGAACAAAGAAATGTGTCTATATACATATACACAGAGGAATATTATTAAGCTTAAGAAAGGAAAGAAATCCTGCCATTTGCAACAACACAGTTGAACCTGGAAGACATTATGTTAAGCGAAATAATGAAACAAACAACATATATGGAACAATGATTTGCAGAGATAGGCAATGGGCTACACAGTCTGACAGTCCCTACGAGAAGGGAAACAAACCAGGTGAACACTATGATTGTCCCAGCTTACTGCCTGGAGAGTCCCCATGCCTCAGTGTAGGGAGGGAGAACCCAAACAGAACACAGAGTTCTCTCTGAGTTGAGGAGACAAGGGTGAGAATTAAGGAAGGCCAAACAACTATAATTCTAAGGAAAGAGTCTCTAAAAGGGAAAGCTGCCCATAAAGGGAGCTTTCTGGAAATCTGTAAATGTTTCCTCGAAGTCTTCAACTCAGTACTGATCAGTGCACACAAGTGAGGACACCACTTCACTTTCTTGTGAAGAAAAAATATTGGAAAAGAACAGACCAGGGATAACTTCATGTTCTCACTGGCTGGAGTGAAAGGACATTGTAATACACGGAGCACTGGATTGAATACTCAGAAGGGCACCAGCTTAGTAGTGGAGAAAATTACCACTACACTGAAGGCTATTCTGACCTGCCTAATAAATCTTTAAAGCAAGTCTTTGAAGAATCAAACTGCTTCCAACATAAATTCATTGCATTTCAGAAAATAAAGATCAAGAATGTTTAGGGAAACATAAAATATCTAGCAACCTGCAAGGTAAAAATCATAATGTCTGATTTCCAACCAAGAATTACCAAGCATGCAAAGAAGAAAATAGGTCTCATAATAAGGACAAAAAAATATATAGAAAATATTCATAAATTATGCTGATGATAGAGTTAGCAGACAAGGGGGACACCTGGCAACTCAGTCAGTAAAATATGTGATTCTTGATCTTAGGGTTGTGGGTTCAAGCCCCATATTGAGAATGGAACTCACCTAAAAAAATGTTTAAAAGAATTGGCAGATAAAGATTTTAAAACAATCATTATAACTAGGGTCCATATGTTCAAAAAGATAAAGGAAAGCACAAGCATGTTAAGTACAGGAAGATATAGAAATGACACAAATTAAATTGACCTAGAAATGAAAACTACAATGTCTCATAGGACAAGTCCATTGGATGGAATTAACAGCAGACTAGGCCTTGCTAAAGCAAGGATCAGTGAACTTCAGGGCATGGCAATAGAAGTTATGCAAAATGACAAACAGAAAGGCAAGAGAACAAAATGAAATTAATAGAGTCTAATGACCAGTGGGACAGTTTCAAGGAGCCAGCTACATATGTAACTGGAGTCCCTGAAGGAGGGGTGGGGATATAAAGTATTTGATGAAATAATGGTTAAAATTTTTCCAAATTTCCATAACTTGGCTATTGTGGACATTGCTGCTATAAACATTCGGGTACACGTGCCCCTTTGGATCACTACGTTTGTATCTTTAGGATAAATACCCAGTAGTGCAATTGCTGGGTCATAAGGTAGAACCTAGATGTCCATCAACAGATGAATGGATAAAGAAGATGTGGTATATATATACGATGGAATACTATGCAGCCATCAAAAGAAATGAAATCTTACCATTTGCGACGACATGGATGGAACTAGAGCGTATTATGCTTAGCGAAATAAGTCAACTGGAGAAAGACAACTACCACATGATCTCCCTGATATGAGGAAGTGGAGATGCAACGGGGGTGGGAGTTAAGGTGGTAGGAAAAGTAAAAATGAAAGAAGATGGGATCGGGAGGGAGAAAAACCAAAAGAGACTCTTAATGTCATAAAACAAACTGAGGGGGGTGCGGGGAAGAGGGGTTGGGTGAGGGTGGTGGGGTTACATCATATGTTTAAATAAAGCTTAAATAAAGTAAAAAAAAAAAAAAGAAAAAAAAATTTTTCCAAATTTTAAATTATAAACTTGAAGATCCAAATAGCTCAATTGACCTTCAAACCCAAGAGACTTGAAGAAAGATACTCAAAGTCATATATTAATCAAATTGTTTTAAAATAGTAATAAAGAAAGGATCTTAAAAACACCCAGAGGAAAAAACATTTATTACATACAAAGGAACAGGGATAAGAAAGTTAACAACCTTTGAATTATATATAATGCAAATCAGAAGACAGTGGATTAACATCTATAGTATTAAAAAATGATCATTCTAGAATCCTATACTCAGCAATATCTTTCATAAATGAAGGTGAACTAGAGACTTTTTAAACATGCAAAAGCTGAGAGAATTCATTACAAGCAAACCTGTTCTATAAGAATTGTTCAAAGAAAATCCTGGAGTGCCTGGCTGGCTCAGTTGGTAGAGCATGTGACTCTTGATCTCAGGGTTGTACATTCAAGCCCACATAGTGTGTGGAGATTACTTAAAAATAAGACATTTTTAAAAAGAAAAATCCTTCAGGCAGAAGGAAAATCATTCCTAGAAAGAAACCTAGGTTCATAAAAAGGAATGAAGAATAAGGAACTGGTAAATATATAGGTAAAAAATATAGTCCTTTTTGTTTGTTTCTTTGAGCATTTACTGTGTGGCTGACTCTGCTAGCTGTTTTATACACATAACTCATGCCTTTATATTAACCTATGAGGTGGAAATTACTATCCCAATTTCACTGAAGAAGAAACTTAGACTTACTGAGCCCAAGGCCACATGTCCTAGTTAGTGGACAAGCCAACCATGATTCCAAAACATACCAAGCCTAGATTTTGCCTAAAAATGTGAATGAATCCCATAGCAAAAATCTAATCTGAAAGGTGACCACAGAATTTCAGAATAGGGCAAATCTTAAATTAAAAAACTGTTCATTATATGAGATTTCCTAGGGAAGTAAGAACACATATGAAAATTACTATTGGTTTTAGGAAAAGATGGTAGACTGAGAACACATGGCAATACATGCCCTCAGACATTCAAACACAATGAAGGATAGCAGACCAGAAACTATGAGGATCTCCAAGAAAAATATACCAAGTTTAGGTAATTACAATATGAAGTTTCTATTTTGGTGGTCAGTGGGGGAATCTATTGCAGAAAAAAGGGGGGGCTCACAACCAAAAATCATCATAATTTGAGGAAAGTCAATGTCTTAAAAAAGAGAGAATAGACAAAACAAATAAATAAAGGAATCTACCCACATATAAGGAAACAGAGTTAAAACAGAACAAGAATTGAAAATAAATTTAATATCCTCAGTGAGATAAAGGAAAGGATTGTATCTGTGAAACAAAAAAAAGGGGGTTCTAAAATAAGAAAAAGATATTAAAAGAATAAATTAGTGAACCTGGAAAGGAAAATAACTCCTAAGTTACAAGGAAGAAAAACTCTTTAAATGTCAAGGTGTAGTGCTTTTCAATTTTTCAGTGGGAAAGAAACAACTGCTTTGGTAGCTCTAGCTGATCTGATGAAAACCTGAAAAGTATAAAGTAAAAAGCATGAAAGCTATAAAGTTTCATGGAAACCAAATAGCTAACAAGACTCTTACAGAAGCTGCCTTGTTAGCTTTCTGTCTTATGTGCAAAAAAAACAAAAAAACCACAAACAAGCAAACAAAGAACACAGTGATTTTTCCAAAGAGTGTTTTGTTCTCTTTAATGACTGACACAAAATATGGCAAGAGAGACAAGAAGCCTGATGGCCAATGGTAGCATGGGCCCACATAGATTTGACCTGTTTAGTAGCAACGGATGGGATTGAAATGCTGTATGAAGTACTTCCAAGTTCTCTTTCACCCTCTTATTATGATGGGCCAAGCAAATTAATGACTGTGAAGGAATAAGAAAATGAAAGACTTCCTGGAATTTTAATGAGCCCTCAAATGAAGGCTTTTGAAGAGGTCATTTTATAGATCAAAATTAGCAAGATGGAAAACAAACACAACATTGAAAAAAAAACCCTAAAGATTCAGATTAAGTAGCCAGATTTAAACATGCTGAGACACAAGACTGTCAAGACTTTAAATTTCTATTGATTCCAAGGCAACAACATTCTCTTGTTTGAGCTGAACAAATATGCAGGATGCCCCCCGGAGCTGGTTGTATGGCCACAGAAATAAGCCCAGAATGCTAACCCGCAGCCTGACACACAGGTAGGTACGGACGTGTGTGCACTCCAAGCTGCACAGAGACATGGCCCACAGACATCGAGGTGTAGGGGACCTCGCTTCTCACTGCTCTCCTTGAAATATGATTTTGACAGTTTCAAGAAACTTGCTGGAGGAAGAAGATCTAAAAATCTGGAGAAAACACCTTGGTTCAATTTGGTCAATTTCTTTTTCTCTCCCCCTTTTCAAGTTTTTATTTAAATTCCAGTTAGTTAACATCCAGTATGATATTAGTTTCAGGTATAGAATTTAGTGATTTCATCACTTTCATACAACACCCAGTCCTCATCACAAGTGCCTTCCTTAATCCCCATCACCTAGTGGACTCATTTCCCCCCTCCACCTCCCTTCCAGCAATCCTCAGTGTGTTCTCTATAGTTAGGAGTCTACTTTCTGGTTTGTTTCTCTTTTCCCTCCCTATGTTCATTGGTTTGATTCTCAAATTCCACATATGATGAAATCATATATTTGTCTTTCTCTGACTGACTTATTTCACTTAGCATGATACTCTCCAGCTCCACCCACATCATTGCAAAAGGCAAGATTCCATTCTTTCCTTTTTTTGGCTGAGTAATATTCCATTGTGTATATATATATATATATATATATATATATACACACATATATATGCCACATCTTCTTTATCCATTCATCAGTCAATGGACATTTGGGCTCTTTCCATAATTTGGCTACTATTGATAATGCTGCTACAAACATCAGGGTACATGTGCCCTTTCAAACAAGTATTTTTGTATCTTTTGGGTAAATACCTAATAGTGAAATTGCTGGGTCTTAAGACAGTTCTATTTTTGACTTTTTGAAGAACATCCACACTGTTTTCCAGAGAGACTGCACCAGTTTGCATTCCCACCAACAGTGTTGCATTCCCACCAACACACGTGGTAAACTAGAACAATTTCACTGCTCATTCTTACCTCTGTGAGGCTTTCCTCAATGCCAGCCAGAATTACCACAAAAATTCTTTGTTCCCAAAGAATTTTCCACAAACTATTTAGAGAATACATAATGAGGTTAAGCAAAATTTTGAGGGATGAATTTGATGAATATAATAGCTAATAATGTACATGTATCTCCTCAGACAATAGATTCCTTCAAGCATGAGACATTTTCTTATTCATTTTAAGGTTCTAAGCACATAGTGGATTGTTAAACATTTGTTCATTCATCTGGCTACATCATCTCTCATCTTTGCTTTTCTCTGTGTTTCTGCTCCATTGTCTTGACCACTGCTTTCCTCCACAGGCCTTGTAGTTTCTGCTTTCTTGGGACTTCAGCTCATCATTTGACTGGACTGGAGTCACCTCTGGCCCTGACTCGATGACTTTTGAGATCTAGAGACCACTATTCAGTTACTGTCTCTGTGTCTCTAGGTTCAAATTATAAAAAAAAATCTGGTTTAACCCAACCAATATTTTGTTCGCCTTTAATCAACTGCCTACCCTTGGTGCAATCAATGGTCTGTCTGGTGATGTATAAGGAAGGATTGATGCCCTACATGTGTGCACAGGATAGTTTGGGTGAGAAGAGAAGTCAAGTATGACTAGTATGAAAATTGGCAAGTCTACCCATTCAACCACCACATGTTTGCCAGACATACTTGGAGATGCTCACAAGTATCAATATTAGACCCATTTAGTCTCTTTTCAGGTTATACTTCCACTCATCAGAAAGAAGTGTAATAGTGAAGACTTATGGTATTTAAAAGACAACAGCCAAGTAAAGTTTGAGGGAAGCAGGAGTCTCTGGCATTTGTCTAATGATATAATTAGCCATTGAATAATCAAAAGTTAACACAGTACCAAAAATATTTGTAATGCATATGTTTAGTTTGTTCAACACCGATTTCATTGGCTTAAGGTGAGTAGACAAAGGGTTTCAGCTAAAAATGCAATACTTTTCCCACATACATGGGATTCTGAATGGTCTATCTCAAAATACGCACATATTCAGTTCCAAAAAAGTTCCCCTTTATAATTACATTGGTTTTGAGCAATTTCAAAGCATTATATTGGTTAAAACAAAGTCTATAATTTGTCTTTAATATTGATCCCTTTTTACCACCACCAAGAATTTAAAAACACCTCCCTTCTATTTATATTGGTAAATAATAGAATTTTTGTTTTTTAGTGTTAGAAGAATCTTAGAACCATTGAATTCAGCAGTCTCAGTCATCCTCTCATTTCAAAGCTAGTCATAGGGATCTATAAACTATTTTTATTGTTTAAAAATCCTTAATGAAAATCAACATTTATCTCTATTAAAACTCAAAAGCAGGCTAACTCACCAGTTCTCTTTGCTTTAGGCTTAGACAGTATTTGCTCAATGATAACACTGACAATTTTACATTAATCAGAGAATCTTGTGGGCAGTTATAACCATAGAAGTCCAATTTTTCTTTCCTTCCCATATTGTTGCCTCAGTCCCCAGAGAAAAGACCTTCTGTGAAGGATAGCTCTCTTGCAGAAGGCTATAGAGATGGTTTCATTCCCTCCTTACATCCTCTTACTTATTCCTCTCCACAGGAAGAGGGAGGGGAGTCTGATGAGATTGGGAGGAATCTAGCATTTTCCAGGGCTTCTTCTCTTTGTTGGGCAGGGTTAGTGCATTAAATTTTGTCCTGTTGAAAGCAGGATCTCATGTGTGTTTTCCTTCTTGAGCTGCTGTGTAACCCCAAGAGGTAAGAAGAGAGGTCCCACTGTTCTTAGGCTCCCCTAATGGTCCCTGGAAAAGGCTGGGGTGGGCAGTGGAGATGGTAAGGATGGCCCAGCCATGCCCAGCTCCCAAGATGGGAAGTCATCATCCCAGTCACGTTTTCTAAGATGAAAAAAAGGTAACATTTGATATCCATTCAACTCAGTATTTTGCATTTATCCAGAGTGAGCCAAAATGTGGACAGAAAAAAAATAATAGGTGGTAGGATTTAGGCACTAGACCCCTTCTTTAAACTTCTGAAAATATCTTCAATTTATTTAATTGGAGGAGGGAGTATTAACCCTTAATAAATGGGATTTGTTAGATGGAGTTTTTAAAATCATTTTATCCATTTGGAAAGAGAGGGGATTAAAAGGTGGTCACTAATGATAACATTTGGAAAACACTGGTCTAGTCTAATTTTTTTTTCATTTCTCAGACCAGAAAGCTGAGATCCAGATCCCTTAAGTCAAGATGAGACATTTTTAGTGAGCAGCAGAGCCAGATCTGGAGCTCAGATCTCTTGACCACTCTCTCTGTGGGGTCTCTTTCCACCCCACCCTGTCTCAAATCCAGCTAGTGAACTGGGTCAGAAAGATCTTCAGAACATAACATTGTCTGAGCTAATGATTCTGATCGCTGGTCTACAAGAAGAAATTTGGGGGTGTGATTCCTGAACTCAGTGGTTTGTAATGTTGCCTATACATATGATCTACTTGGGGAACTTTTAAAAATCCCAGTGTCCAGGTGACATCCCCAACCAATTAAATGAGAACACAGGAGGTGGGACTTAGGCACCACTATTTTTAAAACCTCCCCAGGTGATTCCAATGTGTGGCCAATTAGAGAAGCACTGCCCTTACATTTTCCTCAGTGAAGACAGATGCAAAGGTTTTGATTAAGAATTACTTTAACCTCAGCCAGCCAGAGGGCAATTAGGAAGCACTTAAAATTAACTCAACTCCCACTAGCACAATGCCTTGTGCATAGAGATAATCAATAAATATTTGTTGCTCTAGGAAGATGTGACACTTAAACATCAGCTTTGACTTAAATAAACCACCAAAAATAAGAGTTACTCTTTACTGAAATATTAAGAGAATGTGGATTGGTGAGGCCGACTGGAGCCTGTTCTCTTGAACACAACCTTTGTGGAGAACAAAAAAACCTCATTCACTCTGTGGGAGCTCAGAATTTGTTCCTGAAATCTACAAAGACCAGACAGGAACTAAATTTGGGTGATTCTCTCTTCCTTTCTATTCTTCAAATGGTCTCTTTTTAAAACAGAGAAGACATTTTAGTTAACTGCCTCCCCCCTTAATCCCAAAGAGAGGGATGATGGGTACCATGTATCTCCCCATAAGATTGGTTATGGTGAACAGATAAAAGCTGATACCAAGAAGGTTTTGGGTGAAGACAAACAGTTATATCCTGTCTTCTCTGGGATTGGGTCAAGGATAGTATAGAAAAGAACCCTATACTGGGCACCCCAAAGTCAAAGCTTTCATTCTTCCTCTGCTGCTAAGTTGCTGTGTGATCTTAGAGGCAAAAATTTCCCTGGCATCAGTTTTCTCATTTACAAACTGGTGACACTGCTTTCTTTTACAGAACTGAATGTGAAATTGAATGAAGTAGTAAGTGGGAATGTTGTGTGAGAAGTATACTGTTTTCTAAAGATGAAACCAATCTGGACCTTGGAAGAGTTACTATTTCAATCACTATTCCAGAAAGCCAAAGATACACATCCAAACATTCATTAAACAAAACCTAACGAGAGATGACCTGTGTTGGGTGCTGCTCTAGGAAACAGGGAGATAAGAGTGAAGTAGATAGGCATGCTCCCTGACCTCAGGGTGTTTACTGCCTAAGGGATGAAGGAGATTACACAGAGCAGTCAGCTTTCATGGCATCCTCCTGCAGTAACAACCCCCTAATTTCAGGTGGCTTATAATCACTACTTTATTTTTTTCCATTCATATTATATGATGTTGGCTGTGATTTTGCCCACAGTCTTCTCATTCTGAGATCCAGGCTGAAGGGCAACTCTTTACATAGGATATTCTGTCCCTGTGGCAAAAGGATTTGGGCTGGTGCAGGCACACCATGGCTCAAAAAGCCCCTGTTAGACATAACGTACATTGTATTCCCTTTCACTGGCCATGGTAGGTTACATGACCAAGTCTGCCATCCATGGGACAGGTTGGGGCACTCCTCCACCAAACTTGGCAAGTTACATAGCAACAGACAGGATCTATAATCCTTATGCGGAAACAAGTGAACAACTGAGAGTACAGTAACATCTGTCCCACAGTGGGCACACTTATGATGATGTGATAAACTGAAATAAGAGGAAAGTTTAGAGTATGATGGGAAGTCAAAGGAGGGCCATAAAACTCCAGTAGAAGTGGGGATTTGGGGAAGGCATCCCAGAATGAGTAGGGAGCGGCCAAATGAATGGGGTTGGAGGAGGTGGTACTGGTTTAGATAAGGGAAAAACTGCATACAGAAGGGTCCTAGGCAAGAAAAAATGTGACATATTTGCATTTTAAATCATGGAATGGAAGATGGGAGGGTAGAGTAGGGATAACTAAAGATGGAAGTTTTGGGACCTGATAAATAGGGTCCCCACATACTTTATCTTTCACTATATCTTCCCAATCTAACTACTTTGGGGAGTGAAATGGGACATCAGTCAATACTTACTGTTAATAAGTATAAGGCATGAATCAAGACTATCCCAGGGAGATGAGGGAGAATGTCATCTGACAATAAGCTATGATGTGGACTTTATCATATGGACAAGGCTTTGAAGGGTCCTAAGCAGGGAAGAGGCAAGTTCACATTTTAGGAAGCTCATTCAGACTATAATGTGGAAAACTGACTGGCAAAGTAAAGTAGACCATAATTCCTAGTAATAATCCAGATGAGAGATGGAAGGTTGGACACACGTACACATACACACACATATAGATACAAGTGTTACCCATTATGTACAGAAGATGGGCTCATTTCTGCCAAACAAAATATTTCTGGCCTATAAAATTCCCATGAAGTGGGCACCTGGGTGGCTCAGTGGGTTAAGCCTTCAGCTCAGGTCATGATCCTGGGTTCCTGGGATCGAGCCCCACATTGGGCTCTCTGCTCAGCGGGGAGCCTGCTTCCCACTCTCTCTCTGCCTGACTCTCTGCCTGCTTGTGATCTCTCTCTCTCTGTGTCAAATAAATAAATAAAATCTAAAAAAAAAAAAAGCAATCACTCCTTAAAAAAAAAAATTCCCATGAAGGCATGTGTTTGTTCCCAGAGTTATCGGGAACAAGAGGACAGACTAACATCTTCAAATCACAATATACAGTTGAATGAATACTTTAGTGATTTATAGGAGTCCTTTCAGTCACTAAACAGTCAAAGAAGACTCAAATATGCATAAACACTTACACATGATTCTTTGTTCCAAGAGACTGGCTTTCCCTGAGGATTTCTACGGGAAAATGTGGTTGCTATGCATATCCAGTAGAAATACCATTAAGCTTTGGGCCCAAGACAGGTCAGAATCGGGGTGTGTTCCAACTACCTGGGATTGGTAGCACTATTGATTCATGTCTGAGATCTGCCAGGGATTTATGCTGAAAGCCCTAAAGTGAAAGAGGTCAGCATTACTGTCTGGACACTTTCAGCTGGGGCATCTTTAAGATGAACACACTTGCTTCTCTGTGGTTCAAGGTAACCAGCTAAACCTGGGGAAGATCAGTTTGAGATGTTGCATTGCCTTGCATGTAAGAACCTAAGGGTGAGTTGAAATTTCTAACTGAGCAATTATGATCAGGGAGAATTAACCCTAACTGATGGCAGAACAGAACACCAATAAGAAATGATTCAAAGGTTGGGATGCCTGGGTGGCTCAGTTGCTTGAGTGCCTGCCTTCACCTCAGGGCATGATCCCAGGGTCCTGGGATTAAGTCCCTCTTCAGGCTCCTTGCTCAGCCAGGAGCCTGCTTCTCCCTCTGCCTGCTGCTCCCACTGCTTGTGCTCTCTCTCTCTCAGTTTGACAAATAAATAAATTTAATTTAATTTAAAAAAGAAATTATTCATATGCTCCAGGAGGCCTTTCTACCACCTAGATGATGCCATTCTTCCCACATTATGCTTGAATTCCTTTCTCTGACTTTGTTTTTTGTTTGTTTTTGCATGTTTTGTTTTAGCACATATTCTATTAGCCATACACAGAGCACTTTGAAATAAAAGTATAGCAAGAAAAAGTATATTCGCCTATCCCCAAGTCCTGACTGCAGCAAGCACATTGTCTCAAGATCCCGTTTCCATCACACACATACATGTATGCTCTCTTTTGCTTATTTGGAAATTTTGTAGGTCTGTCTGACATGCTCACAACGCTTGATGACATGACTCTCTCCATCGCCTCTGCCATTCTGCTCCCTCTTTTCCTCCCAGGGCCTTCCTTCCCAGTCAGGTTTCGTAGATGTTACAAACTCATGGAGTTTCTTAATCCACATTTTCAGCCCTGTCTTATTCCCAGCAGCTCCATTGCTGACCCTCTTATTACTTTTCCTTTTCTGCCGGTCAGCCTTATGCAGTTCCCAAAATATTTTAAAAGCAAATGCCTTTGAATAATAATGATGGCTACCACTTTCTGACAACTTATAGTGTGACAGGATGAGCAAGGGGCTCTTCACAGGGACAGCTCATTTCATCCTCAACACAGTCAGTGACGCAGGTGCTTTTATTAGTCTGGTTTTACAGAACTGAAAACTGAAGTGAAGTCCACGACCAGAAAGCATAGAACTCGGGGGTAAAGTACCATTTCTGTGCCTGACACCGAGTGTGTAACAGAATTGTGTATGGCTGCAAGTAATAGGAAGATAAAAATCAACTCCCATGTTTTAAATAGTGACGTTCTTTTCTCACATTGCCAGAAATACAGAGGTAATAGTTGCTCAGATTAATTAAGCAACAAAACAATGCCAGGATTGATATCTCCCAAGATGGCAGCACAGTTCCAGTGACACATGTACCTTCAGAGCTGCGAGAGAAAGCACCTCCTCCTTAAGAGTCTTTGTATTTGAAGAAAAAAAAAAAAAAGAGTCTTTGTCTTTGGGGAAAGGGAACTATCTCACCTCACTTCTAGTCCCCTCCCTCCACAGGCACTACCACCACAGCAGACTTTCCTTCTCATGGCCTCCCTCTCACCTCCATAGATCATTTACTGTCCAGGGATAAGGAATTTGCCATGACTAATTTAGACTAATCATGATTTGTTCCTTGGACCTAGGGTGGAGACGTATACTCTGTGAATTTAAGGTATCTCTACTCAGTAACTGAACAAACTGGGATTATGTTACTGGGAAAAAGGGATAGAGATGGCTATCAGGGAGGCAATTTACAGTGCTTGCCAACATGCAACAGATGGTAGCTCCCATTCCCACCTACTTGAGAGTATTGAGAAATCCTGGTTTGGCTGGCTCTGCTTTGTTCTCTCTGTCTCTCTCTAAGATTTTTTTTAAAAGATTTTATTTATTTATTTGACAGGCAGAGATCACAAGTAGGCAGAGAGGCAGGCAGAGATAGAAGGGGAAGCAGGCTCCCCGCTGAGCAGAGAGCCCGATTCGGGGCTCGATCCCAGGACCCTGGGATCATGACCTGAGCCAAAGGCAGAGGCTTTAACCCACTGAGCCACCCAGGCACCCCTCTGTCTAAGATTTTATTTATTTGAGCAAAAGAGAGAGAGAGAACATGCACACAAACAGGGGAAGGGGCAGAAGGAGAGGGAAAAGGAGAAGCAGACTCCCTGCTAAGGAGGGAGCCCAACTCAGGGCTTCATCTCAGGACCTTGGGATCATGCCCTGAGCCAAAGGCAGATGCTTAACTGACTGAGCCACCCAGGCACCCCTACGTGCTTTGTAATCTCAAGTAAGATACTTAATCTCACCAGACCTCAATATTCCCCATTTGTAGTATGGGAATAATATAATAAAGTTGTTATGAGGCTTAAGTAAGAAAAAATGCAAATAAATACTAGGATGACTATTCATTGATTGCTATGTGTCCCTTTGTGTTCTCTCATAGTTCAGTTTCAGCTTTGACGTCACCTCTACCAAACCACCTCCTCCAGGCCTTCCTTGGCCTGGACTAAACTCTCCATGGGGCATTCTCCATGTTGAGTTTTCACTAAGGTAAGCTAGATTCAGGTGAATGGCCCTTGTAGATGGCACAAGGTAAGGGTACGGTCAGTCACATTTTTGGAGAACAGCTAACAACCTGCCTCCACTCCTCCAAATATCTGAGAGTATCTGGCTCAAAGGGCATTCATCAATATACATTTAAACTCTAAATATTTTGTGGAACTCAATGCAAATTGATTCTCTGGCAATTCGAAAAGCCAAAAACTATATTCCCTTAATTCATTTTGATCTCTGATTATCTGATATATTAATAAAGAGCAATTGGTCATGGTGTCAGCTGAATTAGTCATAATTTTTGTGGTTTTGGGGTTATTAACTACTTTCTTCTTCTTCCTTGCAAGCTAGCATGCCCCCCAATATAGTACAATATGCCAGTCTCTGTTCCAGGCTTACCAGAATGTGGATGTGAAACCTGGAGACACAGCAACCATCTTGCAACCATGAAACAGCAAGCATGAAGAAGAACCAATGCCGAGAAGGACAGAGCACAAAATTTAAAGGATACTGAGACATCGGTGACATCACATATGTGCTAAATAGGCCTGTACTGTCTACCTCCAGACTTCCTAATAGCTGAAAAAATAAAGTATGTTAAAGCCCTGAAGGTGGATTTCTGTTACCAATGGCCTGATACAATTGCAAGTCATGTCCATTCCAATTGTGTAACAGTTAAAGCAATTGCTCTGTGGGTGTGGGTGGGATTTCAGAACATTTTAGGGTCAAAGAAATCCTATGACCTAATTTTCATTTAAAATGAGTACTGAGCCTCGAGTAGAACTAGTCAGCCCTGTATGTCCTTCTGGACTCATCCCTGCTTCATTTGCCTCTCTTCCTTAATAAAGAGATAATCACTGAAGATCCCTGAGCTTGGTGTCTGACCCGTAGTGAGCACTCTGCAAATAGTACTGATTACATAATTTAGGTTATTTCAGTTTTGTTTTTACTGTCTTTAATGGCAGTAGTATTGTGCTGAATTGTCGGGATTAATTGAAGTGGTGTTTGTGAAGCAGCTGGAACGTTCAGTCATTTGTTCAACAAGCATCAGTTGGAGCATCCTCTATGAGCCAGGCACTGTCCTCGGCTCAGAGGGTAGGGCAGCAAGCACAAAAGATAGGGACCCTGTTCTCATCCTGGCAGGGGCAGACAGATCATAAACTCTAAACACAGGAGTCAACCAGATTGTGTCTGCTGGTGATTACCGTTACCAGGAAACCAAAACATGTGCTGGGTTAGAGAGAGGCATGAACAAGGGTTTATTTTAGTCAGGGTCAAGGAGGTCGCCAGGGACAAGGTGACATCACAGCTAAAGCTAAACAATGAGAGGAAACAAAGGGATGTATAGCACCTGGTAAATGGTCTTCCAGGTTTTTATTTACATCATTTTTTCACATAAGCCTCAAAACAACTTTATTGTATTATTCCTATTTTACAAATGGGGAAAATTGAGACCTCATGAGGTTATGTATCTTGCTTGAGGTTACAAAGCACATAAATGGCAGAGCCAGCATATGAACCATGATTTAGCCCAAAATGACACCTGGATGCCAGCACTCCTGAAGGGAGAGCCAGGCACTCCACCAAGATATTCTTGTGTAGCAGCAAGTACAAGCATAAGACAGGGAGCCTCTCAGGCTGGTGGCCACAATGAGGGTGAGGGCCAAGCTTTAGGAACAACTGGGTCAGAGCAGCCAGAGCACAGGGGCCTTGCCTGGCCATTTGGGTGCCTCTAGTCCCTGGCTGCCTGATGAACAGGTTGGGAGTTTGTGGAGATTTCAAAATGTCACCAAGATGGCCTGCATCTCCAGAGACTCTGGAAAGATAAGTGTTATCCCACTTGCCAGTCTCATGCTAGAATCACCTTTGCCATATCATGTGGGGCAACAAGTCTCACTCAGGTGACTTACAGTTCAGTCCTGCCTGGTAAGTGAAGGAGGAAGAAGAAAACTTGAGAAGGAAATTCCACTGTCATGGCACCCTTAAAACTCCAATAGTCCTTTCTTTATGCAAAATGGACTTATTAAGAACTTTCTATGTGCCCAGCAGTGCTAAAAATGAGAGCTGAGTTTTCTATTTTCACCAAGCTTTCATCCAGAATAGAAGAAGGAGATAAGAAATAAGGGCCAAACAAGCAGGAGAAGCTCCATAATAAAGTGTGGGTAGAAAAACAACATCAGGAAATGAAAGTGGTGGGGTGAGAAGGCCATATCAGAGGAAGTGGCCATGGAGGACATGTGAACTGATGTCTAGGACGAGGGTGACAAGGAGGGACCAGCTGGGGGAAACGTTTGGACAGAGTGCCCCACAGTTCCACCCAACTTCAGCAGTGCAGCTTGAGGAAGGAGCAACCTGTTGCATTTGAGGACTAGGAATCATGGGCTGGGATGCTGGCCAGTGTGAGCTAGCCATGGGGGCGTGAGATGAGGCTGAAGAGAGCCTGGGGCCAGGTCATGTAAGTCCTCGCTGGCTGCTATGAGAAAGCCAACTGGATCTTAGTCCAGTGAAAAGCCCCAAGGTGCCACTGTGGGGAACACACACATGTACTCCTTTGAGTTCAGAGAGTTTGGGAGACCCCATGTCAGCCCCCACTCTCCCACTGAGGGAGAAAAGTCCTGGTGTCCATTTTTGTTGTGGTCTATCCCCGATTTCTGCTAAGATATCTAAAACATGAAAAAATATCTCCAGATGACATGGAGCTCCATCTTCCCATCCAGTGTGGCCATCCATCACTGGGAGGTGAAGCCAGGAGGCTTGAAGTCAAGTGAAACATCTGCCCGTATTTCTTGCTTTGCTTCAGCATATATATTTCAGGAAACAAGCCTTTTCCTCACCAGTCTGTCCCACAGCCATCCTGAGCTTCTCCGGGGCATAAGAGCATGGTTTTTTGATGAAAAGCTGATAGAAGTCACTGATGGAGCAAATCCTTGGTCCAGCCCAATGGAGTCATTTGTTGAGAATATCCTTGCGAAAAAATACCCTTCTCAGACTCTTTGTATCTTATTTGAGGTTATCCTGGTGATATTCTCAAGAACCCGGAAAGGTCAG
This sequence comes from Taxidea taxus jeffersonii, assembly GCA_003697995.1. Lineage (NCBI taxonomy): Eukaryota > Metazoa > Chordata > Mammalia > Carnivora > Mustelidae > Taxidea > Taxidea taxus. The sequence continues at coordinate 16,743 of RCUC01136480.1, forward strand.
CTATTTTAGTCCAAGCCCATCTTTAATTAATTGTAGTATTTGTATTTAAATAGATCAATAGCCAAGTTCGACCTCAGTGGACAACATGAGCTATTATGATATAATTACAATATGTGGGTCAGGCCAACCACTTGTATTGAACCCAGCAATGCACACCAGAAGCTTCTGTTCTGATGAATATTGTACTTCAATGTTAAAAATGGGAAGGCCATCCTCCAGCTCTATGCCGGCTAAGCTCTGAGCCCAAAGGGAGCAGGAGGAGCCTGGTAAAAAATGGGTTCCTTGAAGCCATGAGATGGACTGCCAGCTGGAACCACAGCCATGTTTCTGAGGAGTTTGTCTTCCTGAAGAGGAAAAAATAAAGAAAAACAAGCAACTACATACATATAACCTACACACACTGTTCTTTTGTATTTCACAATAGTTTTAAAATACTTCCCTTTCCCCCAGAGTCAGCCTTTCCTGGCATGTGTAGTTAACTTTATTGTCCAATTAGAAATTGGATCATTGTTTGCATCTCATCTCACCATTTCATCTCATCTCATCTCACCAAGAATAAGCAAAGATCCTTCAGTAATTGTGGGAAAAAAAATCCATGGTGATACCAGCTTTTTTAAAGGTCAGATAGCAAATGAACCACATCCTGCTATCATTTTAAATTTCTCTTCTGAAAAAAAAAAAAATTCTCTTCTGTACTTTCTGGAAGGATTGACGAGTGCTTTCCCGAGCCTGGATGCTAAACTCTTCCTTCCTATTCTGTGGTATCCTTTCAGGAAATAACTGATGTGTCAGAGTTTCAAATGGACCTCTGTGTAGCTGAAGGCTGCTAAGCAACCACAGAACTCAGCTTCTAGAAGGTGGGCCTTTCCCTGAGGAAGAGGAAAGGAGGACTGAGGGGAAATGGTCACAGCTCCCTTCCCTACAATTTACAAAGAAGAGGGTATTAGCAAATTGCACTTATCCAAGACCAGTCTCTGTTTCTGTCTTATTTATCATACTACCTGTATGATTCCCAGGGCTGGCCTTTATTAGCTATATGATCTTGGGAGAGTTTCTTAACTTTTCTGTGCCTATGCTTCTTCGTACATGAAATGCAGTGATAATAATTGTACCCACCTTATAGAACTGGCGTAAGGTTTAAGTGAGTTATTTTATATAAAGTCCTTAGACTAGTGCCTGGTACTTCTAAACATCATATACTTGTTAATTATAGTGTCTTCTTTTGACATTCAAAATATGACTATTTTCGCACTAGTGAAATGCACCATTGAAAGGAGTCAACCTGGGGAGCAAGACCCAGAGAATTCCATGGATTCCTTTTCTCTGCTTTTATATCAATACATTATAATTGCATGTTTGCATTTCTACATACTTAACACCAGTGGGCCACCATTTAACACAAGGGGCAACAGATCTGGCATCTGTGTGGTGTTTCCTGGGGTGTTTGTGATCAGCTTCCATGGCCACAAGGAACACCTATCTCAGGGAAGCTTAAGTAGCCTATGATCCATATTGCTTGCCCAACTTCATGGATCTGATTTGTCAGTCAGAAATGATGGTTTCCTGCAGCTTTTGAGCAAATAATGCACTTAACTTTGCTAGTGTAGAAATACAAGTCTCTTTTAATGCCACACTTTGATTTTCGTTAGCTGGTGAAAGCTTTCTCCACTGTTGAATGAATCTGTTCTTTGCTGATCCAGTTGTCCTGAATGCACCCTCCCACTCCTAAAGAGTGTCCCTCTAGTCCACTTTCTGCTCTCTGCTTCACCCACTCTCTTTAACCAACATAATGATTTCAGTTAGCAGGATGGAAATACACAACCATAGCATAGATGTGCCTGAATAGAACAGTCTTTGTTTCTCTGTGAATTTACTCAGTGTACCTCTTGAAGCCACATTTCCATGTGCAGCTAAAGACTTAATCATCCAACAACTTAGTTCCTTCTGATTGAGTCTTTGGATTGGATAATAGATTTAACTCAAAATTCTCCCCTCTTTCTGTAGATGGTGAGTGTCTGACTACAGATGGCTGTCTTGACTTTGGAGTAAGGCTTCTTCTCCTTAAGCCCTCCCCAGTCACCCTTGTACTGCACTGTGGTGCAGATTGCCCCTCTTGAGGCACCTCCCTTCCAAGGTCAGGTTATTACTTCTGGTTCTGTTTTTCCCAGGCAGAGTGGCCTGTGTCCTGCTGGCACTTGAACTGTCAACACAGAGAACGTCTAATCCCTCTCACAGGTGCAGAGGGGGCCCTATGTGCAGATTAGTTTCATGGCATCCCCCCACTACAACTGGGGCCCTTTGGGGCTCTGGTCTTCTGAGGCTCAGCCAAGTTGGCATCAAATCAGGCTTGCAGTTCAGGGTAACTGCCTACAGACTGAGACATAGGGAGCCTCCACCTCAGCTCAGCACCATGAGAAGGAGTGTGTCTCTCTCAAACCACAACTGCATTTCAAGCCCATCACCAATGGTCCTGGAAACCTTTTGTGTGTTCTCTAGGGCCCCAGCACTGACAAAGCCTTGTGGGAGATAGGAGGGTATAGGTGTATCTCTATTTCAGGACATAAGGCATCCTCTTTGCCCAAGCACACTAGGCACCCATTCCCTTGGTAGAGCTTGTGTGCAAAAAGCTGGGCCCTGTCAGGTGGGACTAAGAGCATCTTTGTTCTCACCTCATGCCTGCCCCACCCACCTAATCTTTCCCCTGCAGCCCTCTTAGGATGAAAAATGGGCAGGTCCATGACTTTTCTAGACACTTGTGGCTAATAAATCCTCTGGTCACTTTAGCCCTCAAGAAGTCTCAGACCAACAATCAATGTGTCTCACCCTAGCTAGTAGTAAGACCTCTGAGCTTTATTTTGGGTTGTCTTCCCTCTTCATGTCGCTGGATCTTACCGTAAGTAGAAGCCTGTGATGAGAGAGGGACTGTGGTCTACCTCTCTGTTTCCCCACCTTATGCGGTCTGGTGGTTTCAGTTTCTGACTCTTTCAGGAAAAGTGTCACTTGACTGGCTTTTATATGGTGTTGCTTCATCATGCTGGTACAGATGGTTAAAGCTAACTGTTCTGTGTGGCCCTCATCTCCATCATCCATTTCCCTGCATTATCTATGACAGGCCACTCAATTCCTCCTGTGGCCCTACACACTGGTGGTATCTCCAGGTTCCTTCACCTGAGGCCTCTTTACCACAGGAGTCTTCTGGGTGGTGTTATGGGCTTACTTGTGTTCTCTTCCCCCCTGCCCTCATCCCCAAAAGATATGCTGAAGTCCCAACCTCCATGTGCCTTTATTTGGAAATAGAGTCTTTGCAGATATATTCAGGTTGAGACGAGATCATACTGGACTAGGGTGGGCCCTAAATCCAATGACCAGTGTCTTTACAAGAAAAAGGAAATCTGGACACTGACACTTATAGGGGGAACACCAGGTGATGACAGAGGCCAAGACCAGAGCTTTGTTGCCACCAGCCAAGGAACACCAAGGACCGTGGGCAACCACCAAATGCTAGAACATACACTCCTCTGAATCCTGAAAGGAAAGAAGCCCTGATGACACTTTGAATTTGGACTTCAAGCCCCCAGAACTGTAAGAGAATAAATTTGTGTTGTCTTAAGGGACCCAGTTTGTAGTGTTTTGTTAGGGCAGCCCTAGGAAATGAATGCATTCAAATTCTCTTTAGACGGAGCTCCTCCTTTGTGCGGGGATTATACTTTAGAAGATACTTTCTTCATTTTGCATCCCACACCCGCACCCAGCGTGGTGTCTGGAACACAGATGTCATTTCATTAAATGTTAAATGAATGGATGCGATCTACATGATTGGAGAAAACACTCAGATATTTGGTGATGATTAGATGGCTCACTGAACGGGTTGCTTATTATTTTGCCAGTTTCATCTTATACCAAAAAAAAGCCATTCAGTTATAAAACTTCTTTAAGTCAAAAAAGATGCCTTATTTATATAATGAAAATAAGCTCTTGGTAACTAAGCTTTATAGTAGTTAAATTATTTAATAATCCAATTATTTTTTAGTTCCTTCTCTGCTCTCCCTATGTAAAGAAATCTCCTCATTTAAAAGAAGTGCTACATAAAATTATAGTTCATTGAATTTTGAATGCCTTTGTAAAAAGAGAAGCATCATGAATGACACTAGCAGCTAGTACGGTAATGCTAATGCACAGAACTGCTATTTTCTTGCTTGCTTTCTTTATGCTGTCTTTTGACTTTTAATTGTTTTCAAATTAAAGCAACCTTGCAAATTCGTAGCAGTCTGAAAGCTCTGCCTGGCTGACTGTTCCAGGAAATCCACACATCTGTGCAAAATGATCATTACTTCCCCAAGGATGGGTGCAGCAGGGTTTCTTTTCCTTTTCTGGTTCTTTCTACCTCTTTTCTTGTTTCTGGCCCTTGTAAATATGTTTATGTCATCCTGTGCAAGAACACTGAGATTGTGGGAGCAAACACAGCATCATAAAATGAAGGCACGTTCAAGTCTGTCCCCTTTTTGGAATTTAGTCTCCACCCAGCTTGGTAGGCTGAAAAGAGCAGGACAGACAAATGGGGCAGACAAATCTTCAGCCCTTTCCTCCCCCAGTCTCCTCTCAGATAATGTGCTGACAAATAAATAACCCCAAAGGCAAAAAAGGTTCAGCTGCCCAGGGACCTTCGAGACTCTGGGCAATCTGTTCTTGAGTCAGTCAACACGTTGGGCAGGGGGCCATCATCCCTGTGCGAGCACACACCTAGTAGGAACAGAGATGCAAACAAACTGAGGAAGTGATCTAACTGGTAGGGGAGGCAGAGGCTTGGTGGATTTCAGCTTCTCCACTAGGAAGGTGGGTCATCGATGTAACATACTTTTAATTAAGGAAGTTTGAGAGGCTTCTTATCACATGGGTGAACAATTTCTTAGAGTAATATAGAGGTTGTCAATGATTCTTTCATGTTCAAAAACCCCTATATTGTGCTGTAGGTCAATGAGAAGCTGTGGAAGGTGAGATCTGTTCAATACTCATGGCCTAAGGTCTGCAGAAATTTCCATAATATAAGGAAGGATCCTACAGGGACAAGAATGCTAAACTGCAAAGTTTTTTTTCTCCTGGCTATCTCTGCTCCTTTGCCTCATCTTCCATAAACATCCCTAACGACGTGGATTACTAAATTGCTTTCTTTTAAATAAACCCAGGGATTAAAATTAAAACTTTGGCCAATCAATCTATCTTAATAAAAAAAATCATATCAACCCAGGCATGCATCAGACAGGAGGGGAAAAATTGTGTGGATAGAATGAGATTTTAAAATGCAATTACAGAAAAGGCAGCTGTTTATTTGATTATCCCCTATCTTGGAATCTTGAACTTGCACTGTGTAAATGCCTGGTAGGCTATCGGGTCCTTTTACCCACTGCCAGGATTTCTCTTTGCCCTGTATTTATTTTTTATTTCCACTGGTGTTCCAAACCAATTGTTGTTAGAGCTCTAATGGTCAAATAAATATTCCTTTAAAAAATCACATTTTCTTAGTTTACTCTCAAACCACAGCTGCACATCCAAGTCTTTAGTCTCCTGGGCCCATCAAAAGAACATGCTGTTCTTAGTAAATAAAGACAAGGCATAAAATAGGAAATTCCACCCAATTTAAAATCTGATCAAGATGGACTCAAAATGAAGAATTCCAACACAAGAGGCTCAGACTCCATTCTGCTGTTTGGTCAAGTATGATATTTGGTGAAAAAACAATTTCTTCCTTCATCTGTCCCTCCCAGTGGCGGTTCATCCCTTTCTCTAAGGAGAGTCAGGCTGTTGGACTATCTATCCGTGTAGTTCAAAGGCAAATTTTGACAGATTTCCATAGCTTTGGTTGAGGGCATTGGAGGTCCTATTCTTGGCAATGCTGATTCAGGGGGATAATTTGTCCTTTTTTCTTTTCCCCTGCTGAGAGCTTCATACACTTGGGGACTTCTTACCTATTAAGATTGAGAGACAGGTAGAGCCCACCGTAGATCTAAGAGCAAAAACCTCCACATCCTTTCTTTCCTGGTCCCCCTTGCAAGAGAGGACAATGAGCTCTGAGAGTCAACTCAGAGAAGTGGGCACTGCATGGGTCCTTTCTCTGTTGGCAGTGGTGGTTGGTGGTTGCAAGGCTACCATGATGTTTTAGGTACTGAAGAGGCTTACGTGGCCTCATCAGGGGCATGGTGGATGCAATCGTGGTTTTCCTCCTCAGTCCTGATCTCTGGCATGACTGGGCCTGTTGTCTCTGGATGTTTAGCTTTCTGTGTGTTTCTTTAGCCCCCATAGTGATCTGAAAAGGATTCCACATCCTTTTCCTATATGTATCACTGCTGAAACCAGCCAGAGTTCTGCTGCTTGCAACTATGAGCACTGGTATTCATAAATAAATATCAGCACTTCCTTTGCTTGAATGGCTGTGTAGGGTATGGGAAATTTTCATTTATATCCCCGAAGGGAATGTTGTTACTGAATGTTGATTGCTTTTCTTTAGTCTAAATTAATTAAATGACACAATATCCATTGTAGAAAACAAACGGAGATCATTTTACACAGTATATTGTAAATAGTGATTATAATGTGTGCTCTTTCCAGAGAACTAGTAAGAAACAATGTGTTCATTCAGACAGCTCCTGTTGGAAATTGCAAGGCTGTCCTCTACATTGTAATCCATTTCCTCCTTAGCTCTAATGCAGCAAATTCCACAGTGATTTAATAACAAAGTGACAGCAGTAAAATCCAAAGTAGGGGTAAGAGCTGGAAACAAAGTGAGTGTGTGAATCCTGCTATATGGGAAATGTGTGGGAGGGCACAAGATAGAAAAGCAAGGAACAAAGCTCTTGTCTCTGATATGTGAACCAAGAAAGGCTGTTCTCTGTGCTCAGCCCCATCTCCTTGGGTCCACCCACAAGGTAGAGACCCAGGGTTCAGGTGAGCTTGATTTGAAACCAATCCTACGCAGAGAGATTTCACTTTCTTTTAAAACTGGCCCCAGGGGCAGAGGCTGCCCAGAAGGCAGATCAGTGGGAGCCCCCTGACTACTCCGCCACACAGAGAGCCTCCTCCTCCCTTCTAGCATCACCTGTCCTGCTTTCTTAGCACTCAGTTCAATTTCTAGATCTGATCAAATGCCATTCAGCATCTTTGGGCTCCCTGACAGTGGCCCTGCCCCTTTTACCTCTTGGTTGTTTTCTGGAGCAGAATTGAAGTTTAATATGCGTTTATTGATTGATAAGTCAGAAGAACTCGAGAACACATATTCAGACTGAAGCCAAACGTCAGGGGAAAGAACGTAATGAAGTAAGTGTCCCTCGTCATGTGAAAAAGATTCAGACCTAGAACCATGCTAAAGGAGAAGTCACCAGGGGTGGAGAGGGAAGGGCATATGTGTGGATTCTGAGAGAAGGCAGGAAGGGCAGGGACTTTTTCCTTTCTTCCTAAGCAAAAGTCAGGTTTCACACACTTCGGTTGCTAGCTGGTTGGTTTACTCTCCCATTCATAGTACCAGAACTAATAGGGACAGCACTTTCTATCAGCTGATGTCAGGGAGCAGGGCATGAGAAGTGGCTCATCAACACTATTCTGCTTTTACTTAACATCTATGAACCTCAAAGCCTTGCAGAATATGTTAATTTATTTAAACCTCATGCGGCAGGTTGTCTGTTTACCTCACTTCATAGGTAACAAAACCGAGGCTCGGCGATGGCAACCTCTGCCTGAAAGCCCATGAGTGTGGTACAGGCAGCAACAGGACACAGGTCCCAGGTCTTCCTAAATCGTCTCTGCAGCCTTATTAAATATCTCATCAAATTCATTTTGAGTACAAAAATCAGTTCTTGTGAAAGAGCGATGAGAGTTTTTATTCACTATGTCTTTGTAATACACTTTTCACCTTAGCCTATGCAGGTTTAGTGACTGGGAAATGCATGACATTTGCATAGACAACTCAAAATAGATGAGAATGAATTGAGCAGCCTAGATGCAGAAGGCCCTGGGGGTGGTTCCAGCCCCTGCAATCTTTCCAGGGAGTGTTCATCCTCTGCGAAGGTAGTGCCCCTCTCAGCTTCATCCCAACCCAATGGCTCCTGAAGGTCTGTCCCCAGGCCTTTCTTGCCCATCTCCCTTATGTTCCAGCCCTCTGGCTGCCACATCTACATTCCCGTGAAGCCTCTTCAGCTAGTGCCTTGGACATGACTGCCCAAGGGAAAAGCATTGAACTGGATCTTACTTAGGACCACCATCACCTCCACCCCAGTATTTTGGGGAGCAATATCTATTGTTTGGCATCATTTTGAGAAATGATTCAGCTCCCCTGTATCCAGCTGGACCTTCCCTGAGATACAGGCAACAGCAGAGTAGGTTATGAGCAGGTGTAGTGGAGGAAAAATGCAATGGTTATCTGGGTAGTCACTATGAAACTCAGCTAGAAAACTACTTGGGATAACTTTTTGCATATGGAATCACCTATTAACCCTAAAATCTGAAAGAACAGAAATTCTGTTTATTATTTATTTAAAAAATGATTCATGGCACCTATCTATACCAGGAAATTTATGCAAGCTACATTCTTTGAGCCTCACAACCACCTTTGGAGGTATTATTATGATGAGTTCCGTATTTATAGATGAAGTTAATCAGGCTTAGAGGGATTTTGTGCTCAAGAGTACCTAGTTAGTGAGCAGTGGTATCAGAATTGGACCCTAGTGTGACTCCAGTCCCCCACCCCAGCCATGTGGGCTCTTCCCCTCATTGCTGCCATTGCCATGGTCCACTTGATCTATCCAACCAGAGGTGAGCATTTACATTTGTGTTTCAGAAGTCAGTGTCAATATCTGCCAAGGATATATCACCCAAAAATTAATTATTAAACACATTAATCTCTTCTTACCTGTCCTCATGTAGACATGAGTTACACTTAACATTATTATAAGCAAACCTCTTCTCACTGCTTATGTTTGTCCCACAGTTTAAGCTCTAGCATCTCCATATGAGTGGGGAGAATTGAAGGAGTGATACAGGACAGGTCACTGGTTTTCTCAGCAAAGGGTCATGATGAATTACTGGCTTTACCCTATATTTATAAATTTACATTGTAGATGGGGAATTGACTTTCCTAAATGTAGTCCATTTGGGAAAATGGAATATTTCAATTATGTAGATAGTCCAAATCTTGGAGTTAGAAGGTCAGACTACATATGTTTTAAAAGAAACAATGAGATTTTAAAAACACAACAACATCTGCTCGCAGAAAGAAATAAAACAAATAAATAAAATCTTCTGAACTCTCCTTTTTTGGCTTTAGAAATGACAAAACAATAAAACTAATATCGTGTCTCTGAGTTATGTGTTGGAGGGATTACTAGAATAATTCTAAACAATTTAATGAAGTACAAAACTTGCTGCAGGCAGGTGATAAAAATTCAGTGTGGATCTTCACCCATTTCCTCCCCAAACAATTAAGTGTGGTAACATTTAAGAGGCCAAGGAGCATCTTCTAAATAACATTTAAATCTTTCCCCCTCTCTTTTGTTATTCCCTGCCCCCCTTCATCAATTTTCTAAAATTCTGAAATTTTAGGCATACAGCAGTAGTAGTTATTCTAGAAGGCAGGTAATCCTGATGTTGACAAAGTCAACATGTAGTAGTAATTAAAACACACTAGCTTGTAAATACTATCAAATTTATGGGTTTTCTAGGAACTGTGCTTACATAATGAGTTCTGTGCCCAAGTTTAATTAGTCAACATCCATTCCAACCAGCCCATTTATTCCCTCTTCCAAATCATCCTTTCCATAATCTCTTCGCAAAGATTCTGCAGCATCTTTTCTTCTATTGTTTCATAGGGTGGTAAGGGAAAAGTCTTTTTTAAATTATTTATTTATTTGAGAGAGAAAGAGAGCAAGAGAGAGAGAGCGAGAGAGCGTGAGTAGGAGGGCTAGGGAGGGACAGAGGGAGAGGGAGAAGCAGACTCCCCACTGAGCAGGGACCAGATGCAAGGCTCCATCACAGGACCCAGAGATCATGACCTGAGCCAAAGCAGACACAACTAACTGAGCCACTCAGGTGCACCAATACAAGAAAGGTGTTAAGAGAAAATATATGCAATATTTCTTTGACTGACATCAATAAGAATACAGATATATCTACATTTGAGTAAAGTATGAGCATTACATGTACAGTACACACACTTAGGCTCTGTGCCAATGTGGTCACTTTTCTGTGTTTCATTTCCTTTCATAGCATTTGCAAAATGTCTCCATAAGGCAACATGTCTTTTTATTTTATGGTTTTATAATTGTACATATTCTGCAAGCAATATCATAACAATAGCAGGCATTTTCAAAAGAGAAGGAAGTCCATTCATAAGTCCACTTCTCAATGAATCACATTTTCATTTTTCCTATTCTCTCCATCTCTGTCCATGTGCAGATGTAATATTTTACCTGGCCACAAGTCTCCTCTAAGACAAATCTTGCCAATTCATATATTCTTACCTAACATTGTTACATATTTTTACATGTAATACTGAGCTGCCTATAACCAAATTAACCTTGCCCATTCCAGTCCAAATACCTTGAGAGGCAATCATTTAATTGTTCAACAACTTCTGAGCATCTACTTGGTAAACTACTTCTGAGCTTGCTGTTAATACTTTTGATCTATCTCACATGTGATAAGTCTTTTATTCTGTGGGTGGCTTTGATTTTTGGACTTGACCACATTGTGTCAAGTTTGGTAAATAACACTGAAGCTTGTTAGAAAAACCAGCAAAAGTAAGAAGCAAGGCAGCTGGTGAGTAGCATCTTGAGACCTGAGTTTCTTTTTTCTTTTTTTTATTTTTAGATTTATTTATTTATTTATTTGACAGACAGAGATCACAAGTAGGCAGAGAGGCAGGCAGAGAGAGAGAGAGGGAAGCAGGCTCCCCGCCGAGAAGAGAGCCCAATGTGGGGCTCGATCCCAGGATCGCGGGATCACGACCTGAGCTGAAGGCAGAGGCTTTAACCCACTGAGCCACCCAGGCACCCCGAGACCTGAGTTTATTATGTAACACATAGACTGGCTCCAAAGATCATTTCCAGAGAGAAGCTCAAAAACGACTTGAGAAACAGCAGAATCAGTGTGACAATGTTGGTCAGTCACAGAACCTTGCAGAAGGGTGTGATGCTTATTTGGAAATCCTGATCCTAGTAGGTGATTTGTAAAAGCAATTCCCTTAAATTGGAACTTGACATCAGGCCCCCTTGCCACTAATAGCTGCCTCGTGCTTGGCTCTGCAGGGAGCATACACCTCTCACACTTCTCAGGCGCAAGGATCAGACATCTGCTGTTAGACAAGCCAGGCTTTTCCCAGACTGGATACATTCAGGAAGCGTATCCAGAGGAGAGTCTCACCTATTCTTTACAACTCATTTTAGTTTCAGAGGGCGGGGTCATCTGTAGCTAAAAGTGTGGTGGTTCATGCCAAGAACTTCTCAGTGTGTGAAGATCAAAAGACTAAATTCTAGTCTTAGCCTTACACCAAGAAGGCTTTGAGGGGTCATTTCTCCTCTCTGGCTGCTGAGCTGGTGATTCTTCATTGATCTTCCTCTCTTTGTTCTCTGTCCTGCTCTGCCCTGCTCTGGGCGCTAGGAGCTGACCCCTTTACTACCTTTCTTGTCCTGTGGCTTCTTGTTTGGTGTGGCAAGAGGGAGTCAGATGCAGGAGATCGAAGGGTGCAATGGAAGAGGTTTCATCATTATCCCTATTCTCTCTCTCTGTCTTTCTGCCTCTGTCTCTACTCTGTCTGTCTATCTCCTTCCTGGTAGGGCAATGATTTGCCAGTGGCTGTGTCTCTGGCTTCTGTTCCCATTAGGGGACCATGTCCACAGATTTAGCTCTTTCCAGGTTCAAGAGCAGTCCCCCATTTGTCCCTTCAGTTGAGGAATGGTCAAAGCTTCCCACTGTTGCTAGTCTCTCAGGGCTTCAACACCCCTAATTCTGCCAAAACCTCTGGACTAGTTCCTTCCAAAAGCTCCCTTAAAGGAAGCCTTCTCAGTGTGCCATCTACATCCTGTGGGGGCCCTGTTTGGTGGGCTTGTCTAATATGTATAATAAAGGGTTCAGACAAGTTGAACCGTAAGGTCCCTTTCAGCCCTACTGTTTTCTATGTTTGCTGATGGGAGCAGGGTAATTTCACAACCACAGACTTGCTCAAAGAACAGTAACCTGCTTTTCTAAGGAGGCTTTGGGTTTCCATTTTATTATTTTTAAAGTCAACCTAAGATGACTTTAATAGTCAGTAGTCATCATCCATTAAAGGAAACTGCTTATTCAAAATATTTAGCTTAGGGTTGGCAAATAGACCCAAAAGCTAGTCTTTTCTATCCAGGTCTTATTTAAGAACCTCAGGAATAAAAAGCCTATAATTAATTAGAGCACCTTTTCTTTTGCCTGATTCATGGAGTCCACCTTGCCCCAGTCATGTCCCTGCTGACCTGTCTCCAGGTTTGTCAGTCTGTCTTGCTGGACCCCATCCATCTGGCCTATCTAATTGTAACCGCTGGGATGTAACTGGATGCCAATGGCATTCTTCTTTTTGAGTAATTGCATCAATGAGTTATACTAGCTGTCATATTAAAGTAGCTCTTTGCTAACCTCTGGTAATATGAGAACATAGCCACCATTAGCCTTCTTTCAGTTAGGTAACACCATCTCCCTAATGTTTTTGCCTCTTTAATCCAAACAGATAAAATGCAAGGAAAAGAAACGAAAAGTGAGGGAGTTCAGGAGTGGTTCAATATTTCATTTCTTTGGGTATTTTGTTCTCAAAAAAGCAAACATAAACATGTTAAGCAGGTATCTCCTGGAGCTCCAGAACGGTGATTTCCTGGGAGAGCGGTCATGCCTTCTCTTAGGAGGTAGGACAGGTTGATAGCGGTGTGTGGAACACTAAACATCACTTGGAAACAACTGGGGTGGCGGGGAGGAATAGATACAGTCACTATCAATTGTGCCATCTCGTTCTTTCCCAGCAATATTGGACCAGAATTAAAATAAATGCCAACAGTTCACTTAACTGCCATATTTTACATATTTCTCATCCAAGACGAAAAAGTAAGTGGTTTCCAGTTTTTCATCCCTTGAAACATGGATTCAAAATCATTTTACCAGATTTTGAAGGAGTGTTTGCAAAAATGCCCAGGATTGCATTTTTTTCCTATTTAAAAGAGATCAAGTATGCTTCGTTTTAAATGTCTTGTGACTCCAATATATTTTTCAATGAGTGTGATTTGAAAATAACAAACAACGTTTTCATAAGCTGATGTCACCTGTCATAACTCAAATTTTCAAACCTCATTAAACTCAGACTCCTACTAAGTGTGGCATTGTCGTGGCCCCGACCATCTCTCGGCGTTTGCCCTGAAGGCAGGAAGATGAGAAACAGGAAAATCAAACTGAGAACATAGATGGGAAGTGAGAAGAACTTGAGGGGACTACTTTTGTGTACGAAATTCAAAGTAGCAGGCCTCTATTTATATGCACACTCCCTTCTCCTCCCTGTGTGGCTCCAGCTATAGAGAAACAACAGTTGTAGCGAAGAGACGCAATCAGAATTATTCAGTTCCAAAAAAATGCATCCAATCAAAAAGTTATACGTTTTAGTAGTTCTATCTTTTCTCTAACTTTTTCTTTGTTTTTTCCTTTCCTTTCCTTTCTCCCTCCCTCCCTCCCTCCCCTCTTTCTCTCTCTCCTTCCATTTTTTATTCAGTGAAGTGGCCAACACCAGAATAAGACTTGCTTATGTACCATTAGTATAAATATACAGATTGAATTTCCCCTGTTTTGGCAGAACACTTCTGCTGCTTTTAGTAGCAGCTGCTGTTCCTACCACTGCCACAATTTGCTGCTACCACCCCTGCTCTGCCCTTCTTGGTGGAAAGTCGTTTTGGTAAATTGCCAGCTCCAGACATGATTTCTATAGTAATAGGATACGCAGGGCCACAGAATTACATAGAGGATTGTCAGCTTCTGTCTAAATTGAACAACTGTGATAACTATAGTAAAATAAAGCCTATAATTAAATGCTTAAAAACAGAGCCAAGCAAAGAAAAAGAGGAGTCAAGAAATCTCCCTAATGAAAGAAATCCTAATCATACAATATAGTTTTCTCACTACCAGCAATGTATTTGTTACAAACAAGACAAGGAAGTGATTCCTACTTTGGTCTTTTTCTATTTGAAAATATCTTTCTTGCCATATCCTTGACTATACCAAGGCCTGGTTTAAACTCCTAGGTTAAACCTGAGTGGGGGTTTAGTCCCTTCACAGATGCCTACACTCGAGGCATCATAGGATTGCAAGTGGTCTGAAGCGACTCACTTGGCCCAGGAAAGTAGGAACATTTTAGAAGAGAAACTTTTCCAGTCTTTTCTTGAAGACCTCCCAGATTTTAGATCCCGTTACTTCCCTCAGTGACTTATTCTAGAGTCACATGGTCCTGGGACACAATTCATCTGTTCCAGCTTAAAGATGGATCAATTTCCTATCCTTTGTTCCTCTGAGTAATAGAAGACAATGACTTCACCATGCCAGACCTCATTTCTTTTCCTATAAAATGAGGAAGCCTGACACAATTATCTACAAAAACCCTCCACCTCAAAGATTCTGATTCCCATGCATTGATAATCTGGCTTGTCTTAAAAAGCAAAAAACTCTCTACTTGAAAACAAAAGTCCTGACATGTAGGAGCAGCCATTAATGTTTGTTGAATGAATGAGTAAACAAATGCATCATACCCCCTTCAAAATCCTGTTTCTTGACCAAACAATTAAATATCCCTCACTTTTTTTCCACACGACTAATTCTTCATTATAAAAACTCGGGAGGAAAGAAGGTATCATGGAAGCAAATGGCTTCTGCACCACAGATATCAATTCTTTAAACTAGAACAAGTTACTTAACCTCTCTGTGGCTTAGTTGTTCCTTTGTAATATGGGCTAATGAAGCTGACCTCTGGGTTGTTATGGAACATAGGTGAAAACCCTGGTGCAAGTTGAAAAACATAACAACATTGTATCCCTAGCCTCTAAAATTTCCAAGTCACTCCATTGTTTTTAAAAGGTAGCATGGAAGAGACTGCTATTTGCCTATTCCAATCTGCACCCTTCTTCTCCCTCCCTTCTAATAACAAAACTCTAATTTTGAGCTGGTCCAGCTAAAGACTACACTTGCTAGTTTCTCTTGCAGCTATAGACAGCCGTATGAAAAATGCTGCCAAAATATAAGCCAAAGTGTTGTGTAACTTCCGCCAGAAGGTCTCTTCAAAAGGAGAATGAGTGTCCTTCTTTCTTTTTTCCTTCTTCCTGTCACCTAGAACATAGATGTTATAACTGGAGCATCTGCTCCCATCCTGAACTCCAGGGATACAAGTCACACAGTAGAGATGGCAGAAGAGAAACCTGGGAGGGGTTTGGGGGACTCACTGAGGTTCTATGCAGACTTCATCTGTCTACATCCAGGCTTTCCTTGCTAGAAAAAGAATGTGTGTCTTGTTCAAGCCATTGTGACTTAGGTGCTTTTTATTCTATGTAGCCAGGCCCAGAAGACAACATCAAGTGAACACAATATGTATTAAACTTTAATTCTACCTAATATTTAGGGTATTTTCCTTAATCACTTATATATTATACTTCCTTTCATCTCCTTTATCATGTTGACCTAGACTATAATAACACTACAATGATGGTTTACACTTCATTTGTAATATTTATATTTTTCTTTTAGTATTTATAACTAGCCTGTGTTAAATTTCATGCTCATTTTGGCTTCTTCTCCAACACGCCATGGTCATTTCCATTTGAATTAAATTTTCAGGGGTATTAATAACATTACTAATTCGTAACAAATTAGAAACAATATGGTAGAGGTGAATGACCTATGACCTATAGTTTGAAGTCCTAGACCAATTCTGGATCTCATACTCACTAGCTGTGTGACCTAGAGAAAGTCACTTAACCTCTATGAGACTGTTTCATCCACAGCAAAAAGGGGTAATAGTTATCCTGCCTTACTGACTTACTGGCGTATAGTAAGACTCAGGTAAGATAATACATTTGAAAATACTTTGTATGAGATAAAGCACCATATAAATTTTGGTTATGAGTACTATTAGAATCTTCACGTATAAGAGGTACATTCTAACTTTCTTTATCCAAACAAATATTGGATAGAATTACCAGAGAGGATATTTTAAAGATTTGAACAGATGGTAGTTTCTAATATCTTCTATTACCTTTTTTGAGGGTAGAATAAATATTCAATTAGAGACCTTACTATAAAATATAAATGAATCAGTATAATGGTCCTAGGCTATGATCTTTTTATTTGTTTTAGAGTTGTTTAGGCATTGAAGGAATAAATATTTGAGATCTTGAATTCTAAACAATGAATCTGAGGATCTTTGTACTCTTGATTCTCTCTCTCTTTTCTTCCCATACCATGATGGTATGGATCCATGGAATCTGAGTACCTTGCCCTTGAAAAGCATGACAGAAAGGTCAAAGTCATTCTTTTATAACTTGCCAGTCATGCAGGACACAACTGAAAGTACCAGTAAAAGCTGAGATAACTTGTATCTGTGACCTCCTTGTTGTCCAGGTGAGCAATCATAGCAAGAATTATTCAAGCTCAATTTCCTCTTCAAAAGCTGTATTGATTACTGCCTAATGTTTTCTGATGGTCCAATGATCTTATGTTAACTCCCCAAATGAACTGGGAACACCCATTTGATTCTTACCAGTTAGGTAGAAATTCCAGTTACAAAGAAGGCTTTGATGATGAATATGCTTCTGTGGTAGAAATGAACTTAAAATCATACATATTTCTCTTACATATTATGATTTTACTGAATCTGGTGCACTTTTTGGGTGACCACACATCTTGGTTTGCCTGTGACAGTCCTAGTTTATGTCTGCTGTCTCAACGTAATTATTAATAAAGCCCTTTTTACTTTCTGAAGCACCCTGGTTTGGATGATAAATTATATGCTTACCCTGTTTTAGAAGCATTTTATCGTACTAGTTAAATAATATGGGATGTCTTTATAAATTTCAGGCAGAAATCATTTTTGGGGGGAATAGAGCCTTTATGGAGCCTTTAAAATAACATCTTTTATAAACCATGTTTTCTTGAGACTCATGAACAAAACTGACAGACCTTTTTCTGAGGAAAGAAAGGCTTTAAAATATCACCACCTCAATAAATAAATAAATAAATAAATAAACAAAATATTACCACCTCTGGGGGCGCCTGGGTGGCTCAGTGGGTTAAAGCCTCTGCCTTTGGCCCAGGTCATGGTCTTAGGGTCCTGGGATCCAGCCCCACATTGGGCTCTCTGTTCATCAGGGAGCCTGCTTCCCCTCCCTCTCTCTGCCTGCCTCTCTGCCTACTTGTGATCTCTGTCAAATAAATAAATAAATAAATATCTTAAAAAAAAAATAAAATAAAACATTACCACCTCTGAACATCTATATCAGGAGTTAACAATTTTTTTTAAAGGACCAGTTAATCAGTATTTCAGCTTTTGTGAGCAGATAATGTCTCTCTTTCAACTATCCAACTTGGTGGCTGTAGCAAAAGCATCCAGACAATATGTAAACCAGTGGGTTTGCTCCAATAAAACAGTCTTTACTAAAGTAGGAGGTCAGGATTTGGTCTGTGAGCTGTAGCGTGCTGACCAGATCCAGTGTTTTAATATTTTCCCTTGATAACTGACTAAATGGAATCCATATTTTCCAGATTTCTTTACAAGTGTTAAGAAGAAGCAAAAGGCAAACAGTTGGTCCTGGTTATATGGTAAGTAATATCAAAGAAAAACACTCCCATTTCTTACAAACAAAGCTTCTAATCTTTCTGTCATCAACACATCCTGTTCAATCCAATGAGTCACATCCACATTCAAGCTAAAGAAGGACGATGAAGATGCTCCCTCGTTAATTAAGTCAACACAAATATGTGTTCTCTGAGTGCTATGGAACTGACTGGCAGCTAAATTACGTTTTAGATGTCTAAAAAATTGTTTTGTTACAAACATATTACAAAGAGGTTTCAGAAAAATTTCATTTTATTCTATACCTCCTTGTGTTTTCATATCATGGAATCAAGGGCACAAATCTACCTTTAAGAGATACACTTAAAATGTGCAGATAAACAAGCTACATATATATACATGTGTATATATGTACATATATATAGCTATAAACATCTATAAAAAAGGAATTAGACAGGGGGAGAATCGAAAATGTGCAGTAGTTAGAACACAAGAGGAAAGCCCATTGCCCTTTAAATTGAATAGAAGGGAAGACAGGAAGAAAAACCTTGAATAAAATTAAATAAGTACAAAAACCATACTCAGAAATACATCAAAGCATGGGATTGTTTTCTTACTAAGTTAAGAACTGTGGGGGCACCTGGGTGGCTCAGTGGGTTGAGCCTCTGCCTTTGGCTTAGGTCATCATCCCAGGGTCCTGTGATCAAGCCCTGCATCGGGCTCTCTGCTCTGCGGAGAGCCTGCTTCCTCCTCTCTCTCTGCCTGCCTCTCTGCCTACTTGTGATCTCTGTCAAATAAATAAAAATTAAAAAAAAAAAGAATTGTGATAATATGGTATGGTGAGCCCTGGATGTGAATGTGTGTGTGTGTGTGTGTGTGTGTGTGTGTGAATGGGAAATGAAATTAGACAGCAACAGAATTTTAAGACCAAGATATTGGACATATTAAGCAAAGAAATGTATTCAGTCAATGTAAATAGACAAAGTGTGACATGCTCTAAATGATGATGAGTTGATGAATTCTTTGCTGTCTGACCTGGAATATCAAACCCCAATCAGAAATGAGTGGACTGTCTCTCTTGGAGAGGTAGACACTAGTTGCAGCCTGGGGAAAGAGGAAACATAAAAGCAGATCTAGATTTGCCTTGCAATGACAGCTGCATATTAATCTAAAGAATTTCTAAAAAATCAAAAAGACATTTTTCAGCAAAATACACCCCTAGAGCCTCAACCATAAAGCAGGGGAATAAACTTGAAACAGGATTGATTTCATCTTAAAAGGAATATTTCTTTGAAATGCTACCAACTGTAGTTGTCTTATTTGGTTTTCAATCCTATAACAAAATTGTGCCATATTGTGTCAAATAAGAAGATAATATAACGGCTTTAAACAAATTTTGTAATTATGGGTTCAATCAAATGTGCATTAAATTTGTGTGTATCGAGGAGGTTATGTCACTGAATACTAAATAGCTCTAGATATCGACTTTCATTTTCACTTTAGTTTCAAGACCTTGACTCTTAAAGGGTTAGATTTCCCTAATAGAAGAAGTTACAGACTAGAAGAGAGCCACTGAATTTTAGTTGTTTAGTATTTTCTTTAGAAAATGCCAGGTACTGCCCTGGTGGAGATTGGAGATAGTTAGGGTAAATGAGAAATCCCTTTCTAATGCTTCTCCCATCAGATCCTGCATAAAGTTATAACCTTTGGGCATATTCAGGTTTCACTGGGACATAGTTTCATAGACTCATGAAAAACTGGGATGCTTGTGCTAAGAGAAGAGTTGACAAGTAGATGCAATTTGTTTGAATTTTATAAAACTACCTCTTCAGCATTTGGTGTCCTTTGATCAGAGGAGGTTAGAAAGGCTTTGTAGATGTTCAAAGGGTCATACAGGCCTGAGTTTTAAGCCCTCCAGTTCTTACAAACTTGGACAAAGGATTTCTTTCTCCAGGTTCTGTTTTCTCATCTATAGATTGGGGAAAATTTTAGTACTTCTTTACTAAGTTTTTATGGGCATTATCTGATAATGCAGGTGAAGTACATATCCCCAAGTCTGGCACAAAATAGTGGCTCAGTAAAATAGAGCTATTGATAAAGACTTTAAAGTTATAAATATAAAACTGCCCTGGTTTCTGAGTAAGCTCAGTAGGAAGTAGGTATGAGAAATGTTCATTTTTAAAAATATTTATTTATTTTGGGGGGGAGAGTGTGTGCACGTGCAAGAGTAGGAGATGGGTGGAGGGGGGGGGGAGAATCTCAAGTGGACTCTGCACTGAGTGACATGGGGCTCAACCTCACCACCCTGAGATCATGACATGAGCCAAAACCAAGAGTCACTTAACCCACTGAGCTACTCAGGTGCCCTGAGAGATATTCTTTTCAAGGTAATTTTATTTTACCAGCACCAAGAGGAGGATTAATAATCTTGACTGGATTTAAGAGGGCTGAAGATGTGAACATAAAGAATTAAATGACTCCATACTCTTTCACATTCTTCATTCCAGAACTCTCCTTCCTCACTGGCATGTTGCATTCAAAATGTTTTACTGTAGTCTTTCAGCTTAAACTGACTCTGTGTTTAAGCTTTGAATGTGCAAGTTTAGAAGGTAGTACTACATCAACATATTTTTTTTCCTCCCTATGCTAGCATGTTTCCATGGAAGAAAGTAAATTTCGGAGCTTCCTATTTTTTCCTGTTTATTAAAAATTTCTCTGCATGCAAAGTCTCTGGTGAAGTGAGTTTATCCTTTATCTCTTAAGACTTGAGTCCCCTTAAGCAAATCTTTTTAACTAATGCAGTGCCACACAAAGTAAACCGTGCCTGACATTTATCACATGAAGATTACATGAATCTTGAGGAATAAGTCATGTCACTCCAAACTCCCCAGGGAAATGCAGGAAGAAGTGAGAGGAAGAAACCAATTTGGGCCTTTCCTTCATTAGGCACTAAGAGTATATCACACCCTACACTAGCCACTTCATGCCACCTCACAGCAATCTCGTGAAGCACATGCCCCCATTTTATGGGGAAGGAAAACTGGCAATCACAGAATTGAGCAATCAGGTTAAGGTCACATCACTTTTACATGGAAGACCTGGGATTTGAACCCAGGGTTTACATCTCTTCCACTTGAGGGAAGTGTCCATTAGTATCTATTCCATCTTGCAAAGTAACAGTGTTTAAGACTGATTCTGTCCCATGAGCTCCACTAGAAAAGTCATATTCCTGCTGCCTTGAGGAGTGGTAGGAATCAGAGAAGAAAAGATCTTCTCTATAGCAGTGCTCTCAAAGTACAGTCTCCCACTAACAGCATCAACAACACCTGGTGACGTGTTAGAAGTACAAGTTTTCAGGTCCTGTCCCAGACATACTGTATCAGAAACTCCAGGGCTGGGCCAGTAGGCTGTGTTTTAATAGCCTTCTAGGATATTCTTAAGGATGCTAAAGTTAAGAACTACCTCTGTATAGCTCAAGACCACCTGTCCTCAAAATAACAGGTGCAAGCCACATACCTACTGTTTGCCCTGCCTTTTCAGTCAATGGCCAACAATTGAGCCTTCCATAGAAGGGCAGAGATGAGAAGAAATCCTCTGGGTAACATTGAAAATGTTTCCATGTAAAACCAAACGTTAGCTTTCAGCTTCTCCAAAAAGTAATACAAAACACTCGTTGTCCATTCCTAACAACAGCATGGAAGCCTTTTAATTAGTCCACCCTGGAGGAAATAGAGATGTGCTCGTTAAGTAATTGCTCTGATTACCAGTGGGCAGGGGTGTGCATTGTTTTCTGATGCATTTTTTTAGGAGTGAGCAGCGCTACCAAACCGAAGGCTTCTTATGGAGAGTGTTAACATAAAAGGACTCCAACAAGCCATGTGAGGGAGAGGGAGGTGGTGTTGATGACAAAACAGTCACAGAGCTAAACACACAAAGACACATATACACACACAAATACCAGTTCACACTGTGCAGACTGATCAACAGGCTGTATCCCAGGAAAGTGATCATTAATATTCCTGATACTCCCTGAAAGTTAAAAAAAAAAATTAAAAGCCTGGTAACTTCCTCCAAGTTCCTGTTGCATGGGTTAAATGTCTATGTTTTACTGAAGGTGACTCAGTCCAGTGACAAGACACAGTGACCCAGGTTACAGGAATATAAGAATTTGATGCAAACACCATTTAGAGGAATATTCCGTCTTACAAATGGGGGCATCTAATCCTAGTGCATATTCAACTCTCGCAATGGGCCCGAGTAATAGTATCCACATTCTCAGAGTGCCTCCTCCAACTGCCTCCCCAACTAAAGAACCCTTTCTATAACAGCCCTGTCCCAGCATCATTCAGTAGCATTTTTCTGAAGCCACACAAATCAGATCAGGTCCCTGCTGGCTGGGCCCAGGCAGTTAGAGCCACATACAGGAAGGGGTTCTGGAACCAAGCCATGGAGGCCAGGTCCAGAGACTGTAGTCTCTAAAAGCATCCTAAAGACAAGAAGGAAACAGGTCCCAACTAAGTAGCTAGACTTTCTGCCCTTTAGTTCAAACTTACAGGAATAAAAATTTAATCTTAAGTCTAGTCAAATCACGTTGGATGAGGTGCCTACTCCTGGCCCAATCAGTGGTGATCAAAGGCAATTTCTTCAGGGACTTAGGCATAAACAGATTCTCTAGGTGACACAGGATGATAGGGTTGACAGTGAAAAACCAGGTACCACACTGACAAAGTTAGTAGTAGACATGTCTCTCTCCTCTACTAGGTCATAGGCATCATCACATCTTAGTTATCTTCATAAAACCACTTTCTAGAGGAATTCATTTAAAAAAGAATTAATTTCTTTTCTTTTTTAAATATAGCTATAGACTTTGGGGTTAAGGACAAACATTTCCAATTTCCTCCTTCTAGGCACATGGTAGGATTTTATTTCCCCTCACCAATGGAGTTAGCTGTGGCCATGTGACTTTCTTTGGCCCTTAAAATGTGAGCAGAAGTGAAGGTCACATCTGGGCGGAAGACTTTAAGAGCCAGTGTGTATATGCGCTCAGCGCTACCCACTGACACAAGGACTGTGGAAGCACGCCTCAGGATGGGGCAGCATGAACCCCGCTTCTTCAGTGACTGCAGTGAATCCACGGCTTGTCCACACCCATGAGTAATATGAAAGTGTACTGAGCATATGTGCTTAAGACA
The DNA here is from genome assembly GCA_003697995.1 of Taxidea taxus jeffersonii. NCBI lineage: Eukaryota > Metazoa > Chordata > Mammalia > Carnivora > Mustelidae > Taxidea > Taxidea taxus. Next base: position 39,753 of record RCUC01136480.1, read on the forward strand.
CTGACATTTTGAGGTTCTTTGCATTAAAGAGAAATGGCAAGACAGATTCTATCTGAGCTACTTCTATAGAGGAAACAGACCGGTATGGAACTGAACTCAAGTGCCAGCACAACAAAGACAACTAGGGATATATAGCCAGTGGGCACAGAGAAGGAGTCAGTGGATGGAAAATTACTAAAAGGAACTTCATTAGGTATCAAAGATGAAGGAATTCCTGGTAAATTGGCTTAGTAGAATTCATTGCTAAAATGGGGCTCGATGGGCCAAGGTAGAGGTCCGGCTGAGTAGAGGACTCAGGAGTCCACTGAAGTTGGCTCAAGGAAAGAGTCCTTGTTGTTTGCTACACAACCTAGATTATCTCTGCCACTTTGTTAGAAAAAATTTGTTTCTTTTTAACCCTGGGTGGCTTAAGGAAAAGAAATTTATTTTCTGACCATCATGGAAACTCAAAGTCCAAGATCAATGTATTGGCCAATTTGGTTTCTTCTGAGGCTCTCTCCTTGGCTTGCAAATGGTCACCTTCTTGCTGTGTCCTCTCATGACCTTTCCTTCATGTGTATGTACCTGTGGTGTCTCTGTGTGTCCAAATTTCCTCTTCTTATAGGGACACCAATCAGTTTGGATGAGAACCTCTGCTAATGACCCATTTAACTTTAATCACCTTTTTATAAGCCCTATCTCCACATACAGTTACATTCTTGATACTAAGTGTTACGGCTTCAACATATGAACTTGGATGGGAAGAATTCTGCCTGTAACAAGCCCCAGTTTTGATCTCTTCATTTTTCCTATACTGGATCTAGTTCTGCTCCCACTGGTCCCCAGAATATGTTGCATGCTTTCCTGCTCATGCTAGAGGTAGGCCTTCTTCTGATATGGTCTGAAAAGTGCTGAGGAGCATACAATTATTACTCCCCTTGTTCCAAACTCCATTCTTCCACTGGCATTAGCTTTATACCTGTGTCACTCAGCTGGCTCATGACCCTAGAACTTTTATGGGGTGATTTTGCTGTTAAGTTAAATCTTACTCCATCTTCTTTAAGCTGATTTTCTGAACCCAAAGGTAGTCATTTATACTTATATTTGTTTTGTTTTTTTTTACTTTATTTAAGCTTTATTTAAACATATGATGACTTATATTTGTTTTTGTTGATGATTTTAAAATATGTGTTTATTATCCTCTTGCTATTTTTTACTTCTTTTTTGCAGCTTTAAAGAGCTTCTGAATCTTAAAGCTGTCATTCTGTATCCTTGCAAGGTCTCTCAGCTGTATGTCCAGTGCACGACCATGCCTTCTCTGCCTTAACTAAGGTGGATGACATCTTTAAGAGGAAAGGTCCCACAGAGCTCTAGGTCACTCTGGGACAGGCCCCTGTAGGTTGACACTGGTCCATGAGTTTAGGTATAGAATGGAACACTGGTGAACTCACCACACTGTCTTTCATTCAGTTGACATTTGTCATTGGGGATTCCTTTATCCCCTGGGTCGAAGAACCTGACAGCCTCCATCCTCTCTATCTTTTTCTTAGTTATTACGCAGATGGCCCACTAGGACTCAAACCATACCTTTTAGACTATGGAGGATTTTATTTCTCTGTTGGCTCTGGCTTAAGGACCCGGTATATTCTGGATCCTAGAAGCTCAGCAATCACTCAGCTGGATCTGCTCAAGCAAAGCATGCCCATGGGGACACCCCTGGGTAATGCTGAAGCCCAAAACCTCAGTTCTAACAGTAGGCTGAGAATTCTGAAGGGATTTCCCTTCACTAGGGGCCCTTGGCACTGCATTGTAGCCACTCTCAGATCCACATAAATTGAATAAAAAACAGTCCCAACTTAATCTGCTGCTCCAGCCCCTGTGAGGACACAGCTGGTGAGGGTGTGCTGGCTCTATTCACAAACCAGTCCCTTCTCTCCAGCCTTGCAATAATTTTGTTGTCTTTGTTATTCTATATCCTGCGGTGACTTCCCTGAGTGCAGTGAGTGATTAATTTAGCTGGTGTCACAGGCTACAACATGTTGATATAAAGGGAAAAGAAAGAGAAAAAGGGAAGTGTAGAAGGGGTGAAAGGCTGCTTCGGCAAACACGCACAGGACCCGAGCACCAGCCCTCGTACAAAACACTCCACTGGCCAAAGTGACCCTGTGACATTGTTTTTGTGAACATGAGTATGAACTTCTGAATGGCTGAGTTCCGAAATTCAAAGACTGAAACTCTCCCAGGGTTTTTTCACTTCCCCCACTGTCTCTGAAACATCAATAGCTTCAGGAAATAAAGAAAAACAAATCAGAAATAAAATCAGAACTTAAAAACCCATGCTTCTCTATGAAAAAGGGCTTCTACTGCTCAAATGCCAGTTTACAACAGAGAGAGATTAAGGATCTTGTATGAAAACAAACTCCAGGTCTTTTCGCGGTTTTGATGACCAGTTTAACCCTTTATTCTTCTTGGTTCATGATGTTGAAGAGGGCTCATGTGGCCATGTGTTTGAGAGACATCTGATTGTTCAGCAATCCCAGGTGTAAGTCTATCTGCCCGTGTGGTTGTCCATATTGGAAGGGAGTTGATCCAAATGATAACTGCATCTATACACCACATAAGGTAGCTTAAAAAAAAATCATGGAAAAGTCTTAATTCCATAGTGGCTAAGACTCTAATAGGGAATCCGTGAATCATAGGAAGCCATTCAGTCATACAGTTTTCATCATCTATCATTCAACCCCTTCTTCCCCATTTTCTAATCTGGCTTTTAAATATGAGATTAAGAAGAAAGAATGATTCTTTGTTTTCACTAAGCCTAGATTTTTACATTTTCATCCCTAAGATAATTTTTTAAAGAGATAATGGTAATAATTCCCATTGAAAAGTGATACTTCATTTAAGAAAATATGGAAAAGATTTTCTAAAAAACTCAACCAAAGTCCCACCACACCAATTACCACTGCTAACATATTTGAGCTAATTTTTCCAATCACAAATGTATGTAATGTGGATGTATAGTTCTACAGTTTATTCTAACATGGAATAGTGCTATACATATTAGTTTGTAGTCTATATTTCTCTACTTAATAAATTGTAAGCATCTTTTCATTCCATTCCATTTTTTTCTACATTATTTTTAATGTCTATGCAGGATTCATTTAATTAGAGAGTGGGGCAAAATGGTACATGCTCTGATTTAATTTAAGGAGTATAAGAGATAAAGTAAAATTACCTAAATTCCTCCCACTTAATAAAAGCCACTGTAACTATTTGTATGAACAACCTTCCTGAGAGCTTTCTTCCTGTGCACTATATTGTGGTTTCCATGATGTTTTGTAATCTGCTTTTAAGCACTTGACAGTAGGTCAAGGAGAAAATTGCAAGTCCATACATAGAGTTCTGTATCATTTTAAAGGGCTACATTGCATTCCATTGCAGTAGGTGCCAATATTTACAAAACAAACACTCCCTTTATGAACACTTAAATTATTTCCTGTGTGTGTGTGTGTGATCCTAAATAACATTGTGATGAACATCACTGAGATTTTTCTCAGTCTGAAGTTGAATGATTATTTTTTCTGAGTGAATTCCTGGATGAGGGATTGTGGGAACAAACATCACACACATTGTGCATTTGAACTATTAAGGTGATGCACAGAAAGGTACCAATTTTGATCTCTACCAAAATGTGTGTGAAAGAACTCTTGCTCAACATTTTTATTAGCTTAAAATTTTTATTTTTGTTCATTTTCTGGGTGAAAACAAAATTCATTGTTTTTATTCCATTGATTACTAGCATGGTTGAAATCTTTTCATGTGTGAAAGTTTTACTTCTGTGAATTGTCTGTTCATATCCTATGCTCTTTTTTTAAGTTTTTCCTTATTGATTTGTAAGAATATTCAGTCAATAATATTGACTTGTGATATATCATTTGTCTTACAGATATTTTTCCCATTTTGCTTGTCTTTCAACATTGTTTATATTTTTAACTGAGCCAAAGTTATTTTTTGTAGTCTAATTGCTCAATTTTATGAATTTTCATTACATAATTAGAAAGTTCTTCCCTGGTTCCAGTTCAGCGTGGTGATATAGGAAGACTGAATTCACTTCCTCCACAGAACATGGAAAATTACAAGTATTAATAGAACAATTCCTCCTGAAGAACTGAGAGAAGACTGGACAATCAAAGACAGACAGAATGACAAGAAAACAGCAAGAGAGACAGAGACACGGTAACAAAGGGAATCCCCAGCACTGATGCTGCCAATGCCAGTGGGGAGGGATAACACTGAGGGACTAGGAACAGATTTCTTTGTCCTTGAGCACAGGGGAAAGAAGCCATGATTAAAAAGAGCAAGTAGCATATAACAGAGACACTAGAACTCTGCCAAGAAGTGGAGGAGCTACAGGAAAGCTCTCTAGGTCAGTGGGGCTGGAGAATGACATGGTTTATATCCCTACTCCACCTTAAGACTGGAGCAGGATCTGGGCACCATAATGGGTACATCCAATTATCACAGGGACCTTGCAACCTCAGCAAGCACAGGATCCACAAGGCCACACCAGCCCTGGCCACAGAGTCACAGAAAAAATCTGTGATTTAAAGGGTGGAGGAAATGCAAGAACACTCTTTCACCCTCCCCCCTTTTAAAAGCCTAGACTTGAGCAAAGTCTAGCTGCCATAAGGGATGGGTTCAGATGCCATAATTGGAGGGTCCCAACACTATAACTAGTGGGTCCAGTTGCTACAGGGAGCTTATGACCTCAGCAAGCCCAGAATCCTAAAGTGCACAGCAGCCTTGGTCACACTGTGGCTCAGAAAAAATTCAGGGTTTAAAAGGGCTGAGGAATATTCCCTCCCCTTTCACCATAAAAACCCAGCATGGAGCAGGGTCTGACTCACCGTGAGCTTGTAACCACATTGAGTCCATGGTCCACAAGCCCATACCAGCTACCCTTTGGTGCTGGGGCCCAGAAAACAAGTCATGGTTTTGTTTGTGGGGAGCAGTGTTTTTGTTTTTAATTTTTACTGTCTTATTTTCTTTACTTTTAAAATATGTCTTGTTGAGGCACCTGGGTGGCTCAGTCGGTTAAGCAACTGCCTTCGGCTTAGGTCATGATCCTGGAGGAGCCCCAAGTTGGGCTCTCTGCTCAGTGGGGAGTCTGCTTCTCCCTCCCTCCCTCTCTTTCAAATAAATAAATAAAACCTTGAAAAATAATTTGTTTTGTCTTCTTCTGTTTTTATTTTTTTTCCTTTTGGTTTTATTCTTTTCTTTCTTGTTCTCTTTTTCTTTTCATTTCTTTTTTCTTCTTTTTTTCCTTTTTTTCTTCTTTTCTTTTGTTATCATTTTTTTTCTTTATCTCTCTATAAAGAGCTCTGATTTAGAAGTGCAACAAGTATATACAACCACAGCTCCAGCCAACCAATAAAGCTCAACACAGTCTGTGTAAGGATCACCTACACAAGACCACTTACTTGACTTTAGGGGACATAGACATTTCAGCAAATCCATAGAAACAAACACGGAAAGTCAAACAAAATAGGAAGACAGAGGAAAATGCTCCAAAAGAAAGAAAAACAATAACCAAAAACCTCAGTAAAAGAATTAAATGAAACAGTCAACATTTCTGACAAATAATTTCAAGTAATGATCATAAAGATACTGGGCTGGAGAAAAGTATTGAAGAACTCAGTGAGACCTTCAATGAGGTGATAGAAAATATTAAAAGAAACCAATTGGAGCTGAAGAATACAATAACTGAAGTAAAAATCACATTAGAGGGAATCAACAGTAGATTAGAGAATGAAGAAGAATGTATCAGTAATTTAGAAGACAGGATAAGGGCACACAAGCTGAACAGCAAAAAGAGAACATTTTTAATAAATATGTATAGATTAAGAGATCTCTTAGACAACATCAAGGAAATTAACATTCATATTATATGGGTCCCAGAAGAAGAAAAGAGAAATGTACAGAAGACTGTTGAAGAAATAATAACTGGAAACTTCCCTTACTTAAGGAGGAAATATACATCCATGTCCAAGGAGCACAGAGAGCTCCAAACAAGAGGAACCTAAGAAGGTCCAAACCACAGCACATAATAATTCAAATGTCAAAGTTTAAAGATAAAGAGAGAATCCTAAAAGCAGCAAGAGAGAAACAAAAAGTTACCTACAAGAGAAATCTATTTTAGCAGAAACTTTGCAAGCCTGAAGAGAGTGGCATGATATAATTCAAAGTGCTGAAAGGAAAAAAACCTGTAACAAAGAAAACTCTACCAAGCAAGGTTAACATCTAGATTTGAAGGAGAAACCGAGAATTTTCCAGACAAGCAAAAGGTAAAGGAACTTATCACCAATAAACCAGCCTTACAAAAAAAAAAATGTTAAGGGATTTCTTTAAGTGGAAAAGAACTGACCACAATTAGACATAAGAAAAATATTAGTAAAAAGATGTAAAATATGACATCTACATAAAATGTGAGAAAAGAGTAAGATTTTTTCTTTTTTCTGTTTTTTTCTTTCTTTTTCAATTAATTAATT
>RCUC01136481.1:0-97419 GCA_003697995.1 Taxidea taxus jeffersonii
CCCCACAAGAAATGCACAGCACATCTTTGTCTTGAGGAGTTCCTGCCTTTTGCATAAGCAGGGTCACTCACAGGATGGGGTTAGCTCCTAGTGCCTTTAAAGACCTGGCAACCAATTCTAATCAAGCTGAGATTATCACAGAAAGCAAAAGGAATCACCCCTATTTTATCTAAGAGTTAATTCTGAGGAAACAGAAAGAGGGGGAAATGTACCTTGCACATTATGAGTAAGATAATTAGCTACCTTGCCAGTGAAGTCCTTCAGATATTAAAGTCCTCTATCTTCATTCTTCTTTCGTACCAGATTTAATATAACCTGAGAACTACATAGCACAGTTAGAGAAATAATAATGTACTTAGAGGCCCTGTCTGTCAGTACAGATCATGCTCCTACCTAGGGTTTAGAACCTGGCCTTTTAATTAATTTGCAGACAAATACTTTATTTTTTTACAGCTATAGTTTATATGTTGTAATGAATTAATTTGAATCTTATTATAGATTATCGAGCATATTCTATGACAATGGGAAGGGTAAGTGACTGCATTTCCAGCACTCACTCACTCAACTTCATTGGACAAACCACACAAGTCAGTCGTTGATGTGCACTTGCACCAGAGATCCTGAGCACCAATGAGCCCGAAAGGCTTCCAGCGACTCCTTTGTCACTTTAATTATTTGCATAATAAGATCTCTTCAAGCAGGCAATGCTTCAAACACTAGGCCAAGAAGCCCCTTCAGAAGTCATTAAGCCCAGTGTTGCCAAATATTTTAGTTGTCATACAATTTTCATAACTAACAAAATGACTTGAAGTCTATTATTCCAAGCCTGTCAGAGTGAGGAGAAAGGGATGTACTGAGCTAGGGCTGCAAGCTGGAAGCGCTGTAGATTTGAAATAATACATAGAAACATTTTCCTGGGAAGAACAATGGGGAATAACAATACCTACCACGGAGCTGTAGTAAAATAAAGGCTTTACTTTAAGTCAGTCACACAGTAGATACTCAATAAGGACTCGCTAACCTTTGCCATCATTTTAATGGCAGAGGCAACGTCAGGAATCATATTCCTGATTCACATAGCACTGTTTTTCAATGCGTTAATTTGGTTTCCTCAAACTAAACTGTAGGACCAGAAAAGAAAAAAAGTCTTGTTTTGCCAAAGCACAAAGGGTTCTATCTATATGCTAGTTAACTTTGCCAAACTATTCTCTATGTTCCTGGAAGGCAAATAATAAATGTTGGGTCCTAGAGAGCACCCAGAATCATGCTAGAGCCACAGTAAATGTTCAATAATTGGTTATTTATTGCTGATTTCATATTTTTGAAATATGAAGGACTCAATGTTAAAGCATCAAACAGGCATTGATGAGTGGGATCAATCAGAGATGGTTACCATACTGGAGGTGAATTTATTTCTTGGGTCCTTCAAATCTACATCAAATGTTTCTGCAACATAATGAACTGATGGTCTTCTCTGTGAATGGCAACACAGCATGGGACACTTGTGCTGAGCTCTGTCCTCTCCTACTCCCACTCCTTACATACCCTTTGAATAAGAGATAGGAAATATATGGCCAGGCTGTCTGTCATAGAAGTAATCTCCTCCTTACGGGACAGGAATTGATATAGGGGGTAATAGAGAAGAAGATGCTACAACTATTCCTGTGAAGTCATCTTCTAGCTATATCTTTTCATGTAAAAAAAAAAAAAGGAGGGAAGAGGAATAAAATTGTAAAATTAGAGGCTGAAGAGAGAAAAAACAATGTTTATTGTTTATATCCAATATATGAAAAATTTATTTGAGAAAAGAAAGAAAAATGTGACTAGAGTGTGGTATTATATTATTGATACTCTAATTCAAGGCCTTTGTATGTTCTGTGAAAGAAAAGTTAAATTTACAAGTGTCAAGTGTGGCATTTTATAACTTTAACTATTTTAAGGGTATGACTACTACACTTTGGCCAATTGTCACTTACATTTTAAATGTAAAAACTTAGGGGCAAGCAATACCTGAAAAATTTACCATTCCTAAAGTTCACTAATTTTACAGTTCTGACTCAAAGTAGCAGCTTTTTTATTTTTTTAAAAGATTTTATTTACCTATTTGACAGAGAGAGATCACAAGTGGGCAGAGAGGCAGGCAGAGAGAGGAACAAGCAGGCTCCCTGCTGAGCAGAGAGCCCAGGACCCTGAGATCATGACCTGAGCAGGAGGCAGAGGCTTAACCCACTGAGCCATCTAGGCACCCCAAAGTAGCAGCTTTTAAAACAGTAGTATGTATTTGAGCCATGAGACTCCCTGAGAACAAATTATGCCAGGGCTCAGCAAGAGGAAACAGAGTCTTGGCCTAAGGGCTGCACAAACAAGCATGCTGAGGCCAGAGGTACAGCCAAGGGTCAAGCTCCTAGGTAAGTCAACAGTCCCCACCTGAAGCCTCTAGGTAAACCTGGGGCCCAAAGAGAAAAAAATACTCACTTATCCAAGGAATTGCCATGCTAAAATAAACAGGGCAGCCGTGGAGTCAATAAAAAGTTAGGTGGACTACCAGAAAAAACAGAACTCCAGAAGTCAGTCTTCAATAAGGGAAGTTCTGATTGGTGAAGTGAGTAATGACGGAAAATACTAGTTTTATTTATTTTTTAAAAACTTTTTTTTTAAAGGGATGCCTGGGTGGCTCAGTTGGTTGAGCAGCTGCCTTCGGCTCGGGTCATGATCCCAGCGTCCTAGGATTGAGTCCCACATCGGGCTCCTTGCTTGGCAGGGAGCCTGCTTCTCCCTCTGCCTCTGCCTGCCACTCTGTCTGCCTGTGCTCACTCACTTGCTCTCTCTAAAAAATAAATAAATAAAATCTTTAAAAAAAACTTTTTTTTTAAAGATTTTATTTATTTGTCAGAGAGAAAGAGAGGACAAGCAGGCAGAGTGGTGGGCAGAGGCAGAGAGAGAAGCAGGCTCCCTGCTGAGCAAGGAACCTGATCAAAGGCAGCAGCTTAACCAACTGAGCCATGCAGACATTCCAGAAAACACTTGTTTTAAAATTGCATCAAGCTAACTGAAAAATAAAGATTAGGTAAAGGCATTCACAATTTATAACAACTTTTTAAAGCTTGGAGACCAGAATTTTCTTGGGTACTTGAAATGACTGCATGTAATTGACAGACTATAGAAGAAAAGCGAGAAAAAAAATCAATAAATTGGTAAATCAATTTATTGATTTTAGATAATTTCCTAAAATTTTGCCTTTAGATAATTTGTTACCACCACTTTCACCTGACTGCTTCCAATGTATCCATAGTTTATTCATTTATTTAGCAAAAAAGTCTTGTTGTAGGAACAAACTTGGAGTACATAGACATGAGAAGGTCAGTAAGACTGAAGCAAAGCAAGTGAAGGAGAGTGAAGTATGAGGCAGTCAGGGGCCATAGCTAGAGAAAGCTGCCAAGTTATGTAGAACTAGAGTAAGGAGTGATTTAGGGATTAAATCAAGGGCTATTCCAGTCATCTTGTTACTGGATGATGATGGCTCGATTAGAGTGTTAGCTGTGGTAATGGAGAAACAGAGATTGAGAATATGTTTTGAAAATGGACTCATTGGTCTTTCAACTGTTGGATCCCAAGTGTGCACTTATATTTTAGGAAGGGGCTTGGTGAGGAATTAATAACAATTATGAAGTACTGGGTTTGAACCACTAAGTGTATGATAATGGTATTTATTAAGAAGGGATTTCTGTAGAAATTATGAGTTTAAAAAGGAAAAATGGACAGCTCTGTTTCAGTCCTGAGAAATCTGAAATATCTCTCAGACATCCTAGTGGAAATGTCAAGTAGTGGTCAGTTTGTAAATTAGGAACTCATCGTAGAGATCAAGATTATAGATATATATCTGAGATTCATCAATATATAAATGGTATCAAAAGACACAATATGATGGACAGAGTAAGTCTTATTAAAATGTATCAGGGCTCTTAGCAAAGAAATGCTATAATTTTCACTCATACTGCAATTCATGCCTGATTTTATGAATAACACAATACAAGATTTGGTAATAATTTATTGTTTCAGAGCAGTTATTTTTTAAGTGGTAAGAACCCACAATAATTAGCAGCAAATAAACTGTATGTTTATAAAATGCTCTGGGGAAATATGCTTTACTACTTAGTGTTCCAAATGGCACTATTCTTTTTTTTTAATGATTTTATTTATTTATTTGTTAGAGAGAGAGAGCGAGCGAGCACAGGCAGACAGAGAGGCAGGCAGAGGCAGAGGGAGGAGCAGGCTCCCTGGCGAGCAAGGAGCCCGATGTGGGACCCGATCCCAGGACGCTGGGATCATGACCTGAGCTGAAGGCAGCCGCTTAACCAACTGAGCCACCCAGGCGTCCCCAAATGGCACTATTCTTATAAGTAATAAATGCGACCCTTTGGCTATAATATTGAAAAACAAAATTTGGAAAAACAAAGTAAATTCTTTTAAAGACTTATTTTCAAATGTCACCATAGCAATAAATTATTGATATCCACATCTAAGATTAATGTTTTTATTTATGAAGTAACTTTCAGCTCTTGGTAACATAATATATAACTTTGCTTTAACAGACCATTTTATTTTAAAGAATTACAGAGTTTGAATGGACTCAATTAAGGGTGCTCTGTGTGTCTTCTCTGTCGGCCCTTACCAAAGCTCACAATGTGAGTTCTGTTCTACTTGGTATCAGGGAAAACCACACAAGAACACAGAGAATACTGCCTTTTTTTTTTTTTTTAAAGGCGCTTTTCTCTTCATAAAGTCTCTGGCTGTGGTCACATAGAACACAGCATCATTTATAGATCTCCTAACTGGCCCTAGGCCATTGTCTAAGCTTGCATTTCCTTACTGGCAAATGCACTTCATTTTTATTTGTGCTCTTCAATAGATTCTGTTACTAATACCTACAGATGGGAATTATGAAAAATTATCTAGGCAGGTAGAAGGAATTAAAATTTAAGATAGTTCAGCAGCTTAGCAGGAAGAGGGAGGGAGGCCCAAACTACCATGAAGAAGGAATATTTTGTGAAAATGAACAAAGCCCCATGTTCTCTTTTGAATAATAAAAAACACTCATCCACATACCTACATGACACAGGAATTTTATTATCAATTGTCATACACAGTAGTTTTATTAGTACCTATTCAAGACTAAGCTAATTTAAAAGCACTTGAAACCTTAGGCAGATGTTTTTAAATGCAAAAAAAAAAAAAAAAAAAAAGGGTTCAAAAAGCTCTGTATCATATACTATCTACTATAAATAAAATAAGGCTCAGTTCTTCCTCTGTCTTAAAACACATTCATTTATACATGAGCTGTCTGTACCAGAATCATGTCATTATTCTTTGCGGCAACATTGTTCTCTGCTTTGTTAGAACTTTATGACATGTATTTTTTCTTTTGCCTAATTTTAACTTCTTCTGTCCATTTAATGTTATAATACATCTCCTCCCACACTAGATTCCCATAAATTGGCTCATTCAGTTTCTCTTAAAATTAGAGGAAATAAGGGGAGCATGGATGGCTCGGTCGGTTAAGCGTCCTACTCTTGGATTCCACTCAGGTCGTGATCTCAAGGTCATAAGATCGACCTTGGGGCTCCACATGGGACTCCACTCAGTGTGGAATCTGCTTGAGCCTTTCCTCCCCTCATTTGTGCACACACGCACTCCCTCTCTCAAATAAATAAAAAATCAAATCTTAAAAAAAATTTTGAGGAAATAAGATTTTGAAAACCTGGTAGTCTTCACTAAAGCTCAACATAAGCACACTCCATGACTAGACTTTCCATACCTAAATATAGACCCCATAGAAAAGACCAAATGACATGCACAATAATAAATATTATGAGGAACAATGCTGTTCTTAATAGCACAAAGCTGGAAACGCCCTAAATGTGCCCAAGTCAAGAACAGAATGGATAAAATGATCACACAGTGGAAACTGTACTACAATGAGAATTAACAATCTACAACATTATGCAACAATATGGAAAAATCTCAAGAATAGACTGTTGAATGAAAAACATCAGATAGAGATTATCAGAACAAATGTTTTCATTATATAAATTACTAAAACCTTATTCTAATAAAAGAAGATTTGATAAAATATATGGGAAAATTTGGCTAATGTGAACATTTACGATTTGTTTCAGAGAGGTAGTATTTATTAGAAATAGGTATACAAGGTGGGTTTTCCTAAAAATCTGCTAAAATTTCAAGTTTAATTTTAAATTCCATCCCTAATAAGCAGATATTTTTTTTAAAGATTGCATTTATTCGTTATAGAGAGAGACAGAATGTGATGAGCAGGGGGAGAGGGAAAGAGAGAATCCCAGGTAAACTCCACACTGAGGGTAGAGCCCAAAGTGGAGCTTAATAGTGTGTGGCTCCATCTCATGCTTCTGAGATCAAGACCTGAGCCAAAATAAAGAGTCAGCCACTTAACTGACTTTACCGCCCAGGTGCCCCTACTAAGGAGATTTTTTAGATGACAGTTCTTTGGTTTGTTTGGATTGTTTGTTTTCTTCTTTCTTTTTATACCCACCCTCATGCTTGGGCCATATTATCAGTTTGATAACAAAATAATTCTCCAGAATAGTGTAGAATTGCTAGCTGACTTTTAGTGTCATACAAATAGCCAGTTTGCTTTGTAACCTAGGTTGTACATTTTAAGAGCAGAAAAGTAGAAACCATTTCTATATATACTGCACTGTTGCAAAGAGAAAGAACATTCTGAATGGAGCTGACTGCTCACTCTGAGTAATAGTGATAGGCAAGCAAGGAAAAAGAGGGCTGAAGTTTGGAAGATCTTGAATAATTGTAGGTTTCCAAGTTTGGATGCTGTTCTCTAAGCAGTGGTGAAAAGAAAGCTTTTAAGTAAGGATCACAAACTGAAAATATCACTTTAAGCATGCATGCTAGACTAGAACCTGGAAAATCAGTGCTAGTAGGTCAGTTATCAAGGTTTGTATGAGGGGATAAACCTTGAACTAGGGTAATGGTAGCACCAATAGAAATTAGGGATGCCTGTATGTGAAGAAAAGTTAGACAAAGATAATCTACTGAGCTTGGAAACTGACAGGGCAAAGGGAGTTGGAAGAAGGGTCTAACGTGACTCAGTTTTGGAAACAGAATGAGATCTTGACAGAGAAAAACTTTATGGGTCACTTGGTTTGAGAAGACACTGAAAAAATGACAAAACAAATAGCTAAAGGTAAAGGTCAATGCAGGAACAATACAGTACAAAGCTCAGATATCATATATTCAATGTTTCTGGTTTTTTTCCAAAATATTAAAAATGCTAAGGGATGTACAGTTACAGTGAGAAAACATGGGAAGTTTTAGAAATGCTAAATACTAACAAAATTGAAACTTTTTCTCTGTGGAAATAATGGGTAAGAAAATAAAAAGACCAGATAAAGACTAGGAGAGTATACAAATCTCGTATCTGACAAGACTTGCATCCAGACTATATAAATAAGTCTCATATCTCAACATTAATCAAATCTCTAATTTAAAAATGGGCAAAAGAATCAAACACTTCCCCAAATAGAATACAGATGGCAACTAAGCACAGGAAAAGAAAAAAACAACCAAAAAACTGTTTAACATCATTAGAATGTTAAATTCTAATTTAACATTAATTCATTAATGTTAATTCTTTGGAATGACTGTTGTATGTCAGTAATTCTACACTTGATACTAGTATTACACTGTAAGTTTACTAACTAGCATTTAAATAAAAACTTGAAACTACAAAAAAAAATCACCTTGAAGAAAAATACACCATTAGCCATCAGGAAAATGCAAAATAACACTACAATGGAATACCACTACATGTATATTAGAATTATTACAATAAATAGTGCTAATAATACCAATTATTGACGAACACGTGGAATACGAACACATTGCTGTTGAGAATGCAAAATGTTAAAGTTACTCTAGAAAACGGTTTGGTTATTTCTTATAAAGTTAAATTTACATTTACCATATGACCAAGAAATCCCACTCATACCATATGACCAAGAAGTCTCCATAAACAGATTTACATATGAATATATACAGCTGCTCTATTCATAAACATCAATGACAGGAAACTTACACGTTCTTCACCAGGTGAATAGATATACAAACTGGGGTACATCTCTTCAATGAAAATACTGCTATTCAGCAATAAAAAAGGAATGAACTATTGACACACACAAAGGACATGAATTTCAAAGGCAGTGCTGAGAGAAAGAAACCAGTACCAAATGGTCATATAGGGCATGATTTCATATATATGATATTCGCAAAAAGACAAAACTATAGTGACAGTAGACAGTTCAGTGGATGCCAGTGGTTACAGTGGAAGAAAGGTATACCTACAAAGTAAAAGCATAGGATGTTTTCTGGGTGATGGAAATGTTCTTTAATCCTGATTGTAGTGGTGGCCACACAAACCTATTCATGTGTTAAAATTCATAGAATTCCTTACTCCATCCGCACAAGTCATTTTTATGTTAACTTAAGAAAACAATTTTATTTTATTTTTTTTAAGATTTTATTTATTTATTTGACAGAGATCACAAGTAGGCAGAGAGGCAGGCAGAGAGAGAGGAAGGGAAGCAGTCTCCCTGTGGAACAGAGAGCCCGATGCAGGGCTCGAAGCCAGGACCCTGGGATCATGACCTGAGCCAAAGGCAGAGGCTTTAACCCACTGAGCCACCCAGGTGCCCCAAGAAAACAATTTTAATAATGACATCTGTAAGGAAACACATAGGTGCAAAGCAAGTGTTCCTATGTTAGCATTATTCTGCATTCTGAGTCTTATAATAGTATAAGTATTATGTCTCTAACAGGACCTCTAAAAATTCAACAATAGGCCAAGTTACTTACTAGAAAATCTTCCGTGTTCCTTTTAAGAAGATATTAAAAAACAAAGGCTAGAGTCTTTTCTACTCAAAAAATAAAACTAATTTGTACCATACTGCCCAAAATATTTAATGCAAAATTAGTTATCAAATCTATTAGCAAGCTTATATGGGTACCAGCTGAGATGGCTGAATACCCAGCAGGGCTTCTTAGGAAATTAAGGAACAGTCAAAAAACTGAACGAGAGATACTCAAATAAATTGATCATGGGATGGGTTTTGTTCCTACCTTTATGAATGTTTGTAATCAGTTTTGGTAATTTGAACAGATATATTCTCTTGATGAACAGGAATAATAACACATCAGTGAATATTGTCAGTTTTGTCAAAATGGAGCTCATGAGTACAATTTGGACCTCTCAGACAGTTAACTGACTCTGTAATTTTGAAAGATCTGGTGCTTAGTTTCTTTTTGTGTGTGTTTAAAAACAATTCAGCTGCCTGAATTTCATGAGGAAAGAATAGCCACAACAAATTCAATCCATGGTTGCCTTTCAAACTAAGGCAACCTTTTCAAAAAGTTAGTCTAAATTGATCAGATGGTTTTATGTGTTACAATGGCATTGAATTAAGATGGAATCATTGGCATAAGAAGTCAGAAAATCCAGTTTTAAAGAAGGCTGATAACAAACTAGATAATATCAGGTGAATTATTAAATCACTTAGGGCCTCATTTGTAAAATACAGTGTCTGGATTAGATAAATTGTTCTAATCTTTCCTATATCCTCTCTCTCTCCCCCCACCCCCATCTATGTGTGGTATATGTGTGTGTGTGTGTGCGTGTGCATGTGTGTGCGTGCGTGTATCATAGATTCTTAGGAGGGCTCAATACCAGGTCTGAGTTACAGCTTGGAGATCTACCTTTTTAATAAGGAACCCTACTGATGCTCAGCCAGATGGTCCTTAGATCAACTTTGAGAAACACTGAAATACAGAGGCAGTCCCTTCTTATTGCAGCTCTAATACTCTATGATTTAGCCAATGCCTTTGTAGCTACTTTTATATTGTCTTTCCCTGCTCCTTAGCAGTGTGGACCAGGCTATTAGATTTGTCCTCTTTCATATCAGAAAGGCAAAGAAATTACTAGGGTTTCCGTTTGACCTGTATTTTCTGTTAATAACACAGATAACCTCAGACAGCCCAGGGAGAGCTTACTTTTCACAACTGCTTTCAGATGGGGTATCTTCTACTCTGCAGGCTCACCTTCCCTATAATTTTTGTAATTCAAACAGGGCTCATAAACCACAATTGATCTTAAAGGAGTCACCTTTTACATTGCCTCCTCAAAAAGACTGAAACTCCTAAGTGCAATATGGGATAATATGATATAGATGAAAATCTAGTTATATCCTTAAAATAAGATTGCATTTAGGCAAACTAAAAGGCCTACCAAAGAAAATTATGTTTGACCTTTATTTTCAATTTCTTACATAATTCTGCCTTGTTTTTTCAATAATAAAGAAAAAATTACATTTAAAATATTTTGATATTTAGTTAAGGGAATTCTACTATTGGTTCTAAAAGAAGGTTTTAATTTTACTTCAAAAGTAAATTTCAGTAGATTAATCTTATCCTGTGACTTTAAAAATGTAAATGTTTCCAATAATAATAATAATTGACATGCCAGTAGATGACATTTGCTTTGAGAATATTAAAATTCTCTGAGGAAATATGGGTATAAACATTCAAAATTAAACTTTGAGATAATTAATTATTTTAATTCTCAGTGAATAATAAATCTCCAGAATTAAAAATAATCGTTAAGTGCTAGAAAAATCAACATAATCACATTCATTTATGCTGCCCAAGTGTATATACTGTGGAAGAACCCCGAAGCAGAGGGCTGAAATCTAACATTTCAGCCAAAATCAGATGAGAGTCGTGGGTTAGAATTCAAAATCTTTCCCTTAAAAAATAGGTTATTTGGGGCAGATAATTTAAGATTACTGAATTCCATTTTCTTTATCTATAAAATAGGAATGACTTTGGGCACATCACCAAATCTCTCTGCATTAATTCCTTAAATTAAATGAGGGTAGTTAAAGGCCTCTGTTAATCCCTACGTTCTAATATCTAAATTGTGGTCCTTGAAAATTTTAAATATTCTCTTCACATCTGCTAAATATGAAAACAGGCTATCAGCCACTATAAACCAAAAAACACACTGCATAATTATAGTCTTAGAAATTAATAAGAAAAACAGGCATGTATGGTTTTAGTCATTCACAGTAATAGGTTTTATTTTTCATTTTTAAAATGTTTGTTCCTATTTTCCTTCTGTGATCTTCCATAATTTTTTTTTAAAGATTTTATTTATTTATTTGACAGACAGAGATCACAAGTAGGCAGAGAGGCAGGCAGAGAGAGAAGGGGGAAGCAGGCTCCCTGCTGAGCAGAAAGCCTAATACGGGGCTCGATCCCAGAACTCTGGGATCATGACCTGAGCCGAAGGCAGAGGCCTTAACCCACTGAGCCACCCAGGCGCCCCGATCTTCCATAATTTTGATCAAAGTTACAAACTTGAGGATCCTTTAGGTTTTCATATCCTTGGGATATGAAAAACAGTTAAGTCATTAAAAGAATAGTGTAAGAAATTTGGGGGGGGCAACAATACCTATTGTAACAATACCTATAGACACTGATTAGTTTATGTAAAATTTAAAAATTAGATGCAACTGAAATAAATCACCTGGAACAACAATTCAAAGTCAAGATCCAGAGTGCATGGTAATGTCTGAGTTTACAATCCTGAAAAAGTTAAAATCCTAAAGATATCCTGCAAAGCCCCATCACCTTAACTATCCTTGGTTCTGTGAAAAGATTTCTACTCTGGTTATCACTGTACGCCTAGAAGAAAACACAATGCCTGCTACTTAACAGGTGTTAATTTTCTATAATTGAAGAATGACTAGTGAACAATGTGCAGTAGTTCTGAGGAAACAAAAGAACTGTATAACCTTAGTGTTATCTACTCATAGTCAAGTGAGAAGCCAACTGAATATTCTGAAGATTGGCATAAGGAGATCATATTACCCCTCAAAATATGAGTGAGATCAATCATTTATTTAATTGGAAACTGAACATCTTCTTTGTATTTGGTTTAGGCTGTACAACATAATGGTCTAGGGCAGGAATAATGTTTGAGTCAGGTAAGAATAGTTAGGAATTCACGCAGGTAGTCCTCTGCACGAACATTGTGAACTTGGGCAAGTAATTTTATCTTGTTGAGGCCCATTTACTTATAAAATTGGGAAAATGAACTTTAACTTATGGTGCTACTGAAAGACTGAAATGTCACAAATTTTTTAAACATTAGTATGGTGGCTAGTATATAGCAATTGCTCAATAAACAATTGTTAGGAAAGCTATTAAAAATCACCATTTACAAGGCACCTGGGTGGCTCAGTTGGTTAAGTGTCTGCCTTCAGCTCGGGTCATGATCCCAGGACCCAGAGATCAAGCCCCACGTTGGGGTCCCCACTCAGCAGCGAATCTGCTTCTCCCTCTGCCTCTGCACCTACCCCTGCTTATGTGCACTCTCTCTCAAATAAATGAAATAAAAGTTTTAAAAAATCACCATGTAGATAATTCAAAGTTTTCCCCAAAGTCAATTTAATAGATAAGAAACAAGATGATTCTTGGGGCATCTGGGCGGCTCAGTTGGGTAAGCGACTGCCTTTGGCTCGGGTCATGATCCTGGGGTCCTTCATTCCATGGATCAAGTCCCATATCAGGTTCCCTCTGCTCTGTGGGGAGCCTGCTTCTGCTCCTCTCTCTCCCTCTGCCTGCCACTCCCTCTGCTTGTGCTCTCTCTCTCTCATACTCTCTGTCAAAGAAATAAACAAAATCTTAAAAAAAAAAAAAAGAAAAGAAAAAGAAAAAGATGATTCTTTCTTTATCTTTATCTTTATCTTGTAGATATTTTTCAACACAGAAAAAAGTTCGTTTGCTTTTTAAGTCCTCCTTGCTTATTTTGTGTTGCTAGCACCAAGATTAATAATGTTGCCCTTTCCTTACAACATGCATATATTAATCCTCTTTCATATAAATTCAAGCTCCAACACCTCTATGACACTTGGAAGAATTTCAGCCCATACTGTCTCTTCCTCCTTTGACCTCCTACCATTATCACACACCTGTTTCAGCAGGTTGTGTTTATGCTGATTTTATCTCTGCAACTACACAATGAGCTCCTAAGGGTGTAGGTCATGCACAACAATTATACTGTTCCAACCTTCTTCTCTATCCTCCTAGTGCCGTCCTCTTTTAATACTAATTGTTTCATGCTATATGTAAATTGTGTCTTTCCCCTTTCATCAAACAAATTGCATGCCAGGACCATGAGAAACTTCACCTTCTACTTCTTTGCCTTACTTGTACACGTGTATCTAGTCTAATAAGAGGCTGCTACAAGTGTGTGAGGAATCAAGAGATAACTGTAGATGACCACTCAAGTGATAACCCTCTCCATGCTACGAAACAGGCATCTTACTTCCTTTTCTTGCACAGTTGCGTCCACGGGAAAACGTATGGCTACTGTGGGCATATGGACTCCCCTCTCTGGTGTGTCCAGGGTCTAGGCTTCAGAGGCAAGCAAAGAGGAGTGGGGCCTACTGCCAAGTGGAAAGTACATGCTCTGCTAAAAAACATTCAAATAAAAAGAGAACTGGAAAACTAAAGGCAAAAAAATCACTACCTCAGCCAAACTATTTTTGTATTCCTTATCTGCCTAAAAACTGCCAGTTTTCTTCCTGTCCACAGATATATATACTCCTTGACTTTCTGAGAATAAAAATCTCAATCCTTCTAGACAAATGGATATCCTGGGTCAGTCTTTATTTCAAATAGCTTGTCATTGTGTTTTCATGACTATATTTACATTTGCCATATAACATGTCTTCATTTGGATTTAAAAATACCATTCCTGAAATGATGTCAAATCACATTTTTTCTTTTCTTTGTTTTTTGGGATGGGATCAGTAATTTTAGTGATCTAATTATTTTCTGTGCATTCAGATATAAATATGTATATGCAAAATTTATTTAAATGTAATTCTATTTCTATGACTCAATATATAATTTGTTATTTATTATAAACTAATATTTCCATATAGTTAATATACTTAAAGCAGCATAGTTAAGTACTAATAAATAATATAATACTAAAAAGTTATTTATAAATAAAATTTATATGCTAAATTGTAATTTATTATAATTAAATATAAATTATATATACATCTATAGTTTAATTTCCTGTATTTCTAACTTGGAGAAATGTTTTAAGCCAACAAATATGTATAAATGCCTACAATATGCAAGGTTATCTTACTAGACATTGAACATGTTCATTGTGGGTTAGAAAGCAGCACTTGAGAGATTTTTATAATACAGTGCTTGATGTTGGATTGTTTTAGTCAGCTCAGATTTTGACAGTGTGTTTAAATCAGCATAGGGAAGTTCGTATTTGATTTCACCTTTACTATTGAAGAATTCCTCACAACAGTTATTTAACCAAATATTACAGACAAATAGAAAATAGGTTGGCATACTGAATACTTGCAACTAAATTTTGTTCAATTAGCTAGTTGCTCTAAAAATTCAACAAGACAAAATTATCAGCAAAATGCTTTCTGCCTTTTGAGAAGTATGATGGTATATCACTTTGGTGAAAACTCCAAGAACCCTTTACCCTTTTTGTGAAAAAATTAATTTTTCATAAAAATGCAATTAAGCATTCATATTCTATTTCCAAAGACTCATCAAAAACAATCCTACTTTATACTTCCAATATGATCTTGCTTATTGCATATGGATAAAAAATTTTGTACAATGTATTATATTACAAAGCTGAGATTGGGTCAAATTTTTATTTTTCCAAATGCATCTTTCTATTTATTTACATTGTCATTTCAGAGATATATTAAAAATATTTAAAAACTTTAAACTTTGGAAACTTACATGTAATTGTCTATCAAAATAGTAACGAGTATATTACAACAAATACATTATTGAAAGTATATTTATTCTGAGTTTCAGAAACCAATATTAGAAATGTCAGTCCATAGAAATCATTTTTAGAAATCATGAAATCCTTCCACTATTTTGCTTTTCTATTTAATATCAGTGTTGACTTTGTAGTTGAAATGCCAAATTATATTTCTATAAAGACATTCTCACTCTAAGAATTTCTCTTCATTTTGTAAGCTAAACAATGTTGAGTTATTATCTTAACTCATAACTTTGTTTTCTGATGAAGTAAACAGGGAAATTAAGGAATTAAGACAGCAGTATAATAAGCAAAATATAAAGAAAAAGTCAACTAGATGAAAAACACCAAAAGTACAGCACCATACTTATATTAAGTCTATCACATTGCCTAGTCATGTGTTAGTTATATGGTAGCATGTTCTACAACTATGTTTTGAATGGTCTATTGATCAGAGACATATTTCAGTAGCACTGAGAAAGACAGCAGCATGTTGATGAAACTATTTTATAGTTCTAAAAATATTTAAATATGTATAATATATACTATTATATAATATATAATTTGTATAATATATAAACTAAATATTTATAGTCTTAAAAATATGCTTGTCAGATTATATTCTTTGTGGGCTATGAATATATAACTGAATCATAGTGATGGGTTGCATGAATTAGATGAATGTCAGAAAGAACTTTCTCTCATGGTTCACATCATTTTTCAAACCAATATTCTTTCTCCTTCCCTTCTTGTCACCCCCACTACTACACAGATGTAGAGATTTCAGGGAATTAGAAAGATTCTTAACATGGACACAACACACTGAACCCATCAAAACAGATGACTTGTTCTCAAGTATATCACCAAAGCGATATACCATCATACGTCTCAAAAGGCAGAAAGCATTTTGCTGATAATTTTGTCTTGTTGAATTTTTAGAGCAGCTAGCTAATTGAACAAAATTTAGTTGCAAGTATTCACTTGCAAGTTCTCACTCTTTGAAGTGGCAAATAAGAACAATGACAACAGTAATACAAAAATAAACATGCACTTAAAAAAACAAAAAACAAAATCAACTATTTTAGGAGAAAAGACAGTGGCCTGGTCTTTGATTAGGACACTCCCATCCAAGTACTAACCAGGCCCGACCCCACCTAGCTTCTGAGATCAGAAGAGATTGGGCGCTTTCAGGGTGGTATGGCCGTAGACTGATTAGGACACTCATACAATGTCTTAACACATGCCTTTGTCCTGACCAAGGAAAGGGAGAGAAATGAATTAAGTCAGCTGTGTGTTAGAATCTCTGATAACAAGCCAGGGGCATTCTATTAAGAACAGGTTCTACCATACAGCAGAGAAAATGGGCCTTTCAGAAGAAAACACATTAGCTATGCCCAACAGAGCATTCATTCAACACAGAAAATCTGCCGAAAACTTTCTAATCCTCAGTGAAGATGTCAAAGGTGCTAACGGATTTGCACAACTCTTTTGACCACATGTTTTCTGGAGTTCTGAAATGAAACCAAATTTGATCTAATATTGGAAAAGAATTAAAATTTTTTTTAAAAAAAGTACCAATTAAGATATATTTTACCTATTCTAGTATCTTGAAAAAATATAACCTTATTGTGTGGGTTTTACTGGAAATTTGCTAGGTTCTGCACTTGAGAAGCATTCAACCCTGATAGTGATGAATAAAATCACTATTATTTCTGAATAGTATTTTTATAGTGATAGTAAGAAGGAAATATTACATTAGAGAGACATGCAATAATATTTTTGTATAAGTCAGAAAAAGAGACAGAATAAGTTTTAACAGATTTAAATGATTCAATGTGCTTGACATTTATGAAAATGTAATAGTTAAATAAAATAAATAATTCTATTTTTACAAGGAAATAGAGAAATCTGATATAGATATCCTTTTTCAGAGGTATTCCTAGAAATTTCTAAATATGAATTCATGGTAATCCACACTGAGTTGATTTCTTCACTTGGTTATTGATTTGGAATTATGTTACCAGTCCTTCTATATTCTACATTGCTGGCCACTTCAGACTACTGTGTAAGTGAAACACAGCTAAAAACTACCTAAATCTACCTTGTTCTTATGAAGTAACAGGGAATAATTAGCTGAAAAAAGAGTTGCTCAAATTTTATACAAGGTTCGTTGTCTACTACAAACTCCCCAGGTTCAACATAAATCCTGAAATCCATCTTTAGCTGTCTAAATCATATTTCTTTAAACGGTGTTAGTTTAGACATTAATCTGAAAACCATTATAAACAATTTTTAAAAATGCATATAAATCATGAAAATCATTCTATCTTCCATAATGATGCACAAAATCTTTGTATTTAGATGATATGTAAAAGAATGGTTATATATGGGGGCGCCTGGGTGGCTCAGTTGGTTAAGTGACTGCCTTCAGCTCAGGTCGTGATCCTGGAGTCCCAGGATCGAGTCCCACATCTGGCTCCCAGTTCCACCGGGAGTCTGCTTCTCTCTCTGACCTTCTCCTCGCTCATGTTCTCTCTCACTGTCTCTCTCTCAAATAAATAAATAAAATATTAAAAAAAATATTTAAGAATGGTTATATATGGCTTTAAAAATTATTTGGGGATATCTTAAAGCAATTTATATATATTATTTACTATAGATAGTAAATTTACTATGTACATATTATACTATATATATACTATATATATACTATATATATACACATATTATACTATGTACATAGTATGTACATAGTAAATTTAATAGTAAATCTCCTTAATATGATGTGGAGTTATAATCATTTAGAACCTAAAGGGACTTTTATGGGTTAAACTGTGCCCCACTGCCCCCCACTTTCCCCCCAAAAGAATGTTGTAGTATATGAATCCTCAGTACTTCAGAATGTGGCCTTATGTGGAAATAGGGTTTTTGCAGAGGTAACCAAGTTAAAATTATATTCCTGGGTAAATTCGAGTCCAATATGACTTCTAAATATGGGGAATTTGGACACAGACATGCACAGAAGAAAGACAATGTGATAACACAGAGGGAGAAGATATCCATGTGACTACAGTGATGCATCGACAAAACAAGGAACACCAAGGGTTGGCAGAAAAAGAAGCTGGAAGAGGCAGAAAATGATTCTCTCTAGAGCCATCCAGGGCAAGATGGCCATGCCTATGCCTAGATTTCAGAGTTCAAGCCTCTAGAATCGTGACAAATCTCTTTTGTTTTAGGCCAGTTTTTAGTACTTTGATACCGTACTGATTTAGTACTTTGATATTTTGATACTATACTGATGTAGTACTTTGATACTGTAGCAGTAGGAAACTAATACAGGAATCTATGATCCCATAAGTAAAAAAACTCATGCAAGAAATGAATGAGGTGTCTTGCTGCCCAAGATCACACAGCCACTTAAGACAGAACTCTAGAAACAAGACTCTGGTTTTCAGGACTGCCTCTTCCCTGCCTTAGAGAATGAAAGATTGAAAACTCTCAATTTTAAAAGGCTCATCAAAAGTTCATTACTTTAAGCCATTTAACTTCTGTTAAAACTGAAAATAAACATTAGTACTCTGCTTCTATTCTAATTCTTTCCAAGCAGCCATGCTCTAATTTCCAAAGCTGAATTTTCTTTTTAAGATTGATTTCTTTATTTTAGAGAGATAGAAAGTGTGAGTAGCAGGGGAGGGGTAAGGAGAGAGAGAGTTGTCGGGGAGAGAGAGGACAGAGAGAGAGGTAGACTCCCTGCTGAGCACAGAGTCCAACTCAGGGCTCTATCTCAGGATCCTGAGATCATGACCTGAGCTGAAATCAAGAGCTGGAGGCCTAACCAACGAGCTACCCAGGTGTCCCTAAAGCTGTGCTTTCAATCTTCAAGATAAAATTAAAACTTCTTATTAACCCATTTGATACTTGATTTTTATCAGATGATCCATTCATTATTACATGCAAAGTGAAATCACATTTAAAAATTATTAAAACGGGCATCTGGCTGGCTCGGTTGGTAACACCAGAGCATGTGACTTTGGATCTCAGGATCATGAATTCAAGCCCCATGTTGCAAAGTCTACTTTAAAAAAATTATTAAAACAAAATGAAAGTATTATGAAAGACCAGAAACATCTCATTTTTTAATTCATTTGTGAGAATAATTATTTCTTCCAACTAATTTGGAAGCTTCATGAAGGCAGACAAAGTTTTTGTACCTCTAACATTTAGCACTATGCCCAACACAAAACTGGAGTTCCAAAATGGATCAATGCATACATTCAGTGAGCATTTATTTAGTAGTTACTGTGTTAGATATTACTCTATATGCAGGGAATAAACCAATGAAGAAAACACACGGAAATCCCTGCCTTTAATGGGATTATGTTATAATGAAGAGAGACAGAGAAGAAAGAAAATAAATAAATTATATGGTATATTGGAATGTGATAAGTACTAATGAAAAAATAAGGCAAGGGGCAAGAATTAAGGAATACTGAGGGTTGCTGCCATTTTTGTTAGGGGTGTAAGGGCTGTTAGGGCAGTTGAGGATTTCAACTTGACACTGATACTTGAGCAAAGACTTAAAGAATGTGTCTTTGAGCTACTGCCTACCTGCATCTTTTCATTGTGAAGAAATAAGATGGGATTATATCGTCCTGGTTTGACTGGATGGTCCCAGGTTCTATGTCCCTCATCCTAGTGCAACTTTTAGTAGCTTCCCTTTAACTCTTACTGCTGTCAGACTGAATGATAAATTACAATGTCAGACTACTTAGATCATCATCTCTACAGAATAAGTACCAATGTTTGTTAAATGAATGAACAACAACAACAGAAAAAGTATCTCCATCTCATGTCTCATCATTTGTTATTTGTCAAATTGTTTAGCTTCCTAGTACAGCAAAATGGCCCTCAATCCCAAAACTTTGAGACCAAGATTGGCACTGAGAGAATCTTGTAATATCCTTAGGTGAAAAGCTCAAAAGATATACTTATGATTAGCATCAAAAATAACAATTTTTTCTCACTGTGTAAGTTTTATTTAGTATTCTCCTTGTCTTTCATTTCACCGCTGAGACCAACGTCTTTATAGAGGTCCAGATGGTGCAGCGAGATTATAACAATGAAAGGTAGCTCACGCTGAGGGCCTAAAGGAAGAACAAATCACGGCTTGCCTGAAAGACCAATTTCAATTACATACTTACTATGTCCTTATCAGAAGGAGCACTTGCTCTGTACAATGCCTTGTGCAACTTCAGATAACACGTAAGTACATTGGTTGCTGCATACTAAACAGGGGTGCTATGGACAATTAAAATTATTTTTGCTATAAATAAATTGCATCACATCCATTTTAGAAGTGGGGAATTAATAAAAAATGATTAACTGTACAAAAATCCCATGTTAATTATCTGAGATTGTATCTTGCAGAAGACTTAAAATTCCTTGTTACAAGAGGAAATTTTGAAGCATTCCGTGTTTGTCGGTCTGGCCCGTCCAATTTGTTTAAGTAGGTTGTCAGAAGAAGGCAAAGACTTCACCTCAGATGTGTAATTTACTTTCCCCACCCAATTCCAGATTTAGGAAGAAATGCTAATTAGAACTGGAGTCTCTTTTTGGAGTCTGCATAAATTCAGCCCTGTCAACTTTGCCTATGCCCCTCTGCAAAGTGGAAATTAGTGATGTTCTATTCTACATACTATGCTAATATATAAATAACTTCTATGCTCATTTAGCCACTTTAGCACATCCAAGAAAATGACATTATGAATAAGCTACATTACCTAAAGGAAACAGACAGACTAAATGTGGGCTCCTACACAACTTAATATGCATCTAATGTACAACTTAAGTGGTATCTTCCACACTAAGTGACAGGCAATTTATCTCCATACATCAGTATGTGTCAGGAATATGACACAGCTGTATTGTTGAAGGAATTTGAAATTTCCAGCCATAACTAGCTTTTCCTATCTCCATTTATTAACAAGCTACTTGCAGAAATCCAATTAATTGCCACATTCATGCCTACGCTTGCCTGCATTTAATTAATTTTGTTTAAGCTTTTCCTATCCTTTATTGAAATCAATCCAAGCAAGAGGTCACTGTCTAAATGTGACAGTGTTACATATGTGTGTGTATGTGCATATTTTGTATTACTAAAATCACTCTATTTCTGTTATGTAAATGATCTACGTTAGTCACAGGACATTTACCTCAATTTAATATCTGTCATTTGGAGCACTTGTTTTCTGGCAAGACAAATGTCAACAGTTTTTGAAAACTAAGCATTGTTTATTGTTTAGCTAGCAGTTATAAAATAAGCACATCTAACATTTTTGTTATTTCCTAGAAAAGATAGTTTGTAATTCCTGTAACCCAGGGGGTTTCTGGAAAAATTGCCACAGTTTATTTCATAAGGTCTTCATATTCTTGGCCCCAATTCCCTACTCTGGTGTTACAAAGCCATTTATTAACCCTAGAATGGCATTTAACCTAATGCAGTATAATCCACTTAGATGAATAGCTTTTGGAAGAAATGAAGTCTTTAACATGTGGACATACTAAAGTCTTACTGACTAAAACTGGCTTACATTAACCAACAAACACAATTTTATGCAAAGAATTTCAATTTGACCACATAATACCAAATAACTAACTTGGCTGAATTTCTTCATGGGTTTTTTAGCCCCCAAATGGACATAGCCTCTCCTTAAAGAGGAGTCTACTATCCTCTTGGAGAGTCTATTCCAAGAGTAGAGTCTACTGCCCTTCTTTTTTCTAGGTACCTCATCTGTGAGTGGACAGGTCACCTGTCACCAGCAGAACTGCTTATCAGTTTACCCTTCACTAAATCATCACCTGTCACTGGTCTTGCCAAATGGTTTTGTGCCACTATTCACAATCTTATTTAGAATATAGTTACATGTTACTATATCTGGGAATAGTGAGGAGCTGAAAGAAAAAACATTCTAACAATTAATAAAGTTTATCAACAATTTAGAAAAACGACGCTTAGGTAATTTCTTAAGGCATCCTCACAGAATACAAGACAACTGTAAATAAATCATGTGCTGCATAATATTAAAGATTCTCTGAATATAAATCCTTAAGTAAATTGTAGGATGCCAAATAAGCTAAAACCAAAAATTTATGGGGACCCTAGTCAAAATCACATAGTAGCAAATACATGCAGCATGACATTAGGATGTCTGCTTTAATGGATCAATACGTGTTTGCTTTGCCCCTGGAAATTAAACTGGTGCTAGTTTTTATAGCTTGGTCAAACTGTCTGTGAGCAATTACTTGGTAACCAACTGCTAATTAGAAAATTAAATTATGAAAATGAGGTCCTGCGATCGAGTCCCACATTGGGCTCTCTGCTCAGCAGGCAGCCTGCTTCCTCCTCTCTCTCTGCTTGCCTCTCTGCCTACTTGTGATCGCTCTCTTTCTCTGTGTTAAATAAATAAATAAAATCTTTAAAAAAAAAAAAAGAAAATGATCCCCAAAAGTGGAGGATCTCTAAATGTTCAAGTAATGACTCCCTATGGAACCCCTTCTAATATCACATTGCTTTTATGAAGCAAGACTGATTTCTTTATTATAAAGTTTCATGTTGGTAAATAGTACTTTCCTAACCCTGCTAGCAAAGCAGGAACTTGGGAGCTAGGACTGTGTAGTTCTTAAGATTATATAAGTAGTTTCTGTTATAAGAGTTTTATGCTGATCTTGTCCCTTCAGCATTATTAGAGAGATATCCCATCATTTACATAAGTCTGAAATTAGTAAAGGTGAAGTCTATGTGTACTCATTATCTTCAAAAGGAAAGGAGAGGGGAAAAAAGTAAAGAATAGAAAAAAAGAAAGAAAAAGAGAAAGAGAAAGAAAAAGGAAAAAAAGAAAAAGAAAAAGAAACAAGTCAGAGAGAGCCAGAAGGCTGAGAGCTCTGTGGAGGTTACCAACTAGCCTGGATATATATATCACTCACGCTGGGACCCTGAATCCAGGGACAGGAAACACCATCATTCAAACTCTGGTCTCTCTGGATGGTGGATCACTAGGACTCTTCTTCCACAAGCTATTAACTTCATTAATTAAAACATGTTTTCCCCCAATAGAGGCCTATCAAAAATGTTCAAAATAACAAAGAATTGAAACCTTCACATAAGGCACATATTTATAATTCCTGCTTTTGAGGTATAAGTCTAGTTCCCTTATCTCACAGAAGAAAACTGGACCACAACATATGATAAAATGATTGAGGAAAAGGAAGTACGAGTTTTAACCTAAAGATGGAGGCTTTCCTCCTTCAAAAGGACTTCCAGTGTTTTCCCCTATTCGTTTATTATGTACCCTGTCATGAAGTATGCCTGTGGTAGAACTTCCCCACTCACCTTTTAATTTCATTTTATTGATAATGAGTAGAAGCCCACACAGTGGTAATTCCCACTGAGAACTGAAACTACCTATCCCCTACTTGGTTTACTGTTTATTAACATGACTTCGCTGTTACATTTTTCTCATCAGTATAATTTAACTATTCTAGGAGACTCATGGCCTAACAAATAACTTGATTGTGAATCACAGAAAAATCCCAAAAGACTCATCCAGTTTTCAGTAACACACGGTTAATACCCTAAGACTCTTCTGTACCTCTTTCCTCCAAATCCTACAAGTGCTATTTTTAAAAATATTTTATTTATTTATTTGAGAGAGAGAGACAGTGAGAGAAAGCATGAGCGAGGAGAAGGTCAGAGGGAGAAGCAGACTCCCCATGGAGGTGGGAGCCAGATGCAGGACTCGATCCCGGGACTCCAGGATCATGACCTGAGCCGAAGGCAGTCACCCAACCAACTGAGCCACCCAGGAGCCCACAAGTGCTATTTTTACACATCCCTAACTGTCCTTAACTGTTACACTATGATATTTAGCTATTTTCAGTTAAGCTCTTACACTGAAAGACCCACCTTAAATCCAACTTCTAATTCTGAATTTATTCTGACCTTGTCTTCAATCCTCCAAGACAGTGTCATAGCCCAGTCTAGGCAGTCCCTTACCAAAGTAAGCAATGCATTCAACTTTGTCTTATCAACAGATGATGTTGGTGATATCTGGAGAGAAGGCATTTAAAATGAACAGGTTTTGTTTTTGTTTTTTTTTTTTTTAGATTTTATTTATTGATTAGTTAGAGAGAGAGAGAGAGAGAGAGCACAGGCAGACAGAGAGGAAGGCAGAGGCAGAGGGAGAAGCAGGCTCTCTGCCGAGCAAGGAGCCCGATGTGGGACTCGATCCCAGGATGCTGGGATCATGACCTGAGCCGAAGGCAGCTGCTTAACCAACTGAGCCACCCAGGTGTCCCTAGAATGAACTGTTTCTTACACAAGACAGAAGAGTGCACAGATTAGTAAGAGAAAACTCTTCTACAAAAGGTAGAATAATGTTATTAGAATTCCTCTAGAAGAGAATTTAATCTTTGATTTTAAATCCTGCATGTTTTCCTGGTTTCAAGAATAGTTGGTATGTCACTTTCAATACAAGAAAGAGGGTAAGCAAACTGTTCTGGGTTACAGGAAGCAGCATGGGTTGGAGACTGATATGAGAACTACCTACTAAACATATTCATTGTCTAGTATAGTTAACCATCCTCGACTAACCCCTCAGTTAAAACAATTGCCTTTGAGATGAATAGGGGAGAGCCCTATAGTCTGGATAAATCCAGGATATCATTTCAGATGTTACCCTTACTAAAGGGACCAAGCTTAGAAAAACCATCATAATAACTACCATTTACTGAATATTTACTTTCTAATGAGTGTTTATTATGAGCCAGAGAATGAAAATATGCGATCACTCCTAATTTTCACATCAGTTTTCTATGGTAGATGCTGTAATCATCATTTTCCAAAAAAGTGATTCAGATAGATTAAGGAACCTTCCTTACTATTCAATTAAAAAAAAAAAAATCCTCCATCTCATTCACCTTCTCTTGATACAATGGTTTGCTTTTTTCATGGCACTTTTCCTACTCCAGAATTATCTTGTCCATTTGACTGTATACTTGTTAACTCTGTTTCCCCCCCAAAAAAAATATACCTCAGAAGATCAGGGACCTTTCCACTTATCTACCTCTATACAATTATTGCTTAGAATAGTCCCAGGACATAGCAGATGCACAATAAATATTAAATGGATACAATGGAGATTATAAAGGTTTGAGAGCTGAAATACAAGTTTTTAAAAGGTTCTTACATAATTCTGACATGCACACCCTCTCCCTTTTATGAATATGGCAGGTATAAATATCTCCTCTGACAAAAAATAAAAAGAAAATAAAGGCTTTTATATACCTTAGAGGAAAAAAAGTAGAAAATTCATACGAATGGCTCACTTTGACTGAAAAAAGTGACAATTCTTTAGCAATAATGAATTTGTTAGTGTACAATCAACTGTTAACAGCATATATCAATATTGCTGACTGGTTTTTAGAGATTACTGTTTCAGTGTTGTTTTTCGCATTAAAATTTCTTTTCTGGGGACGCCTGGGTGGCTCAGTGGGTTAAGCCGCTGCCTGGCTCAGGTCATAATCCTAGGGTCCTGGGATTGAGTTTTGCATTGGGCTCTCTGCTCGGCAGGGAGCCTGCTTCTCCCCTCCCCTCTCTGCCTGCCTCTCTGCCTACTTGTGTGATCTCTGTCTGTCAAATAAATAAATAAAATCTTTAAAAAAAAATTCTTTTCTGGCATCTAATAGTGGGTGACAAGCTCTGGGGGGTGTGATAGGTAGGAGTAGAAGTCTGTAGAAATGACTAAATAAAAATTCCCATTGGTGGGGCACCTGGGTGGCTCAGTGGATTAAGCCACTGCCTTCAGCTCAGGTCATGGTCTCAGGGTCCTGGGATTCAGCCCCACATCAGGCTCTCTGCTCAGCAAGGAGCCTGCTTCCCCCTCCCTCTCTGCCTGCCTCTCTGCCTACTTGTGATCTCTCTCTCTGTGTCAAATAAATAAATAAAATCTTTAAAAAAAAAATTCCCATCGGTGGGTGCCTAGGTGGCTCACTCGTTAAGGGTCTGCCTTTGGCTCAGGTCATGATCCCAGGGTCCTGGGATTGAGCCTTACATGGCACTCCCTGCTCAGTAGAAAGTCTGCTTCTCCTTCTCCCACTTCCCCTGCTTGTGTTCCCTCTTTGGCAGTCTCACACAACCACTAGCCTGTTTTTGTTTCGTTTTTGCAAGCATCAGTAAAACATACGAGGTCTTATTGAATTCTCCACAATGAAGCTATCACAGACTTATCTTGAAACAGTATTCTCAAAATGTCAGGCATGAGCCCTGAAAAGAATGAATGTTCTTCACGCAAACCAGTTTGCTCAGTCAAATCAATCTACTAGAGTAGCCAGTTAACAACTCCTGGTCTGCAAGCAAGAAATTCTTTTTTTTTTTTTTTCTTGTTTTTAAAATGCGAATCCTATGGTATATTTATCTTAATATTCTTAAGAAATCTCTGTACCCTCTAAAAGACTCATATAAATTTTTAAAAATACACTGAGGCTAGATCTTACACCCTAAACGATACTGTAGTCAAAGAAATAGCTAAGTCAAAAATTAAAAATTAAAAAAAAAATTCCACTGCAGTTGTGCCACTAAATTACCTCACATTGTTTTTACAATGAAAGCAACAATTCAAGACAAAATAACAATTCAAGTGGAAAATATGATTTCATTTATGATTCCCCCATTTCAATTAATAAATCAGGAAACCGGCACTTAGAGAGAATGTGTAACCAATCAAGGTTGCACATAAGTAAGAAGAACTTGGGTTGAAAGCCAGGTCTGACTTCCAGGGTTAAGGCTCCAAGCTGTTGGCACTCTGCCATTCCTGACACTAGCATTCCCTGGGAAAGCCTCAAGGTCAGGGCTATCACCTTGTGTGCACAAGTTTAAAAATGTTAATTACATATTTCAGAAGAACTGTCCCCTACTTCTCTGCCTTGACTTGGCCAGCAAGTGTTTGGCTTGCTCTTCACCCACAGTTTTAGAGGGAAATATGTTTGAAGGAAAGCTGATGGCTATTGAGCTCTCAAAAAGACTGAAGAAAAACCCTGTGGGGGTTTCCTGTTAACATTCCAGAAAGGATTCACACATGAGGACTCTAGAGCCTTGACGGATTTTTGTATTTCAAATTTGTTTCAAATCTCCCCCTCAGACTCAAAAGTGATCAGGCAGAAATACATGATAGAACAACTCTACCAAGCCTTATCTCTGTAGGCAGAAAAGTGGCAGGGTCATCTGTGTCCCCCTGCACACGCCCCTGCACACTTGGGAAGAGTCCAAGGCTTAGAGCGTGGACTGGCCTCTGTAGGGAAGACAGAACAATTCGCACTTTGGGGCTTCCAGAAAGGGAGGAAAGAAGACTGACTGCTCAAGGTGATCTAAAACTGAGGAAGGGACTCGTCTTATCAAAAGTAATTCCCAGCTGATTCCCAACATACAGCACTTACTGTGTCTTATCTGTCATCACTCACTGTACTGCTCTGGCAGAAATGTCCTCCTTTCTTTCCAGTTACTTTATAAGATTCTTCAAAGAGCATCTGAAATCTCTCTACCTCCAGAAAACTCTGCTGATCTATCTCTGATTTCCAACACCTCTGAAATACTAAAGTAATTGTATCCTGAACTATGTAACAAAGAATATAATTTGACACTTGGCAAAGAAGGCCTTAACGTTTCCCTCAAGGTTAAACTTT
This sequence comes from Taxidea taxus jeffersonii, assembly GCA_003697995.1. Lineage (NCBI taxonomy): Eukaryota > Metazoa > Chordata > Mammalia > Carnivora > Mustelidae > Taxidea > Taxidea taxus. The sequence goes on from RCUC01136481.1 coordinate 27,662, forward strand.
AGACAGGTTTCTTCCAGTCTAAATGAAGTCTCCTTACCTCCCTTCTCCTAGAGCACTTACTTTAGAAAACTTGGAATTGTAAATTATTTCTCTGCCCCTTTGAAATGTAAATCTTCTTCTAGGTACCTGCTGGTTTCACAACCCAGGGACAACTCTCTCAAGGACTTGGTAGACAACCCTTTGACAGGTGGTCATCAAGGAAGATAGGGTCCCAAATCCCAGTTGCCTGATGGCACAGCCTAATTCTACAATGTCCTCTAGTACTCTTCACTAGTTTGCCCCAGTTATCAGAAATCTCCTGCCTTTCGTTTCAGTGGACGGAATTTAACCCCTCTCCTAATGCAAGTCTTGACTCCCTGTTACAATGATCTTGAATAAAGTCCTCTTCACTTATTTAACATCTGGTACAATTTCTCTTTGACACACAGCCTTTCAAATTTAGCAGCTGTTTCCCGTGTGTTAATTTTCCTGAACCAGAATATAAGACAACCGAATTAGAATATATAATGAAATAATCTGGGTCTTTCTGGAAAGTTTTTTGGGTAAAATATTCTATCTCTTCCTCGACGTTCACCTCCCAACTCCACGTTCACTTTCCCAACACGTCTCCCCCACCCTCCTCATCTTCTACACACTCTATGTCTGAATTCTAAATTTTGGAAAAGTACATATTGGGACCTCCCTCTCCTGCTGCTTTTAACAAGGGATAAAAAGCATTTGGGAAATACCAACTTCCTTGGTAGTCACATGCTGGATCCAATAGAGATTGATTACACATGTGCCCATGGTTATTACCCACTGTAACTGTTCACTCTTTCTTTCTTCAGTCAGAGTGGGCTCAGAATTCTTTCAACCTTACATTCCACACAGCTAGTTCTGTTCAGTCTGGTTCCACATACAAACTGAAACCTACTTGCCCTTCTTAGACTAAAAGAAGTCGAACAAATGATTTCCACTGTCTTTTGACAAGGTTCATCACCTCTGTGCTTAAAGGACCATTTATTATATGGTGAGTAAACTATTTCAAATTCTTAAAAAATCAATATCGAAGAATAAACTGTGTCCCCCCCACACATATATGAGTCGTGAAAATCACTGGCAGAGGGCATCTAAAATTAAACAGACCAAAAACATGCTAAAAAACAACAGCTTTTGTTTTCTTGACAGAACTTTTCCAGTCAGTGTATCTTCCTGGGAAAATAAAGCCTTCTGATTGTGATTGCCTTAAAATTTTTCCACTGCTTTTCTTCTAAAAGTGGGCATTGTTATTTTTGAGGGAATGGAGCTGGGGTAGAATGTTCTCCTTTCTAAGAGGATCATTCTTTCTTACTAAGTTTCTATACCTTAGGGTTTAGAATGTAAAGGAAAGAAACACAGGCTCACTCTAGCAGACTAACTTGATGAAACAGGGATCACCAGGCAGATGCTTTTTTTTTTTTTTTTAAAGATTTTATTTATTTATTTGACAGACAGAGATCACAAGTAGGCAGAGAGGCAGGCAGAGAGAGACGAGGAAGAAGGCTTCCCGCTGAGCAGAGAGCCCGATTCGGGGATCGATCCCAGAACCCTGGGATCATGACCCAAGCCAAAGGCAGAGGCTTTAACCCACTGAGCCACCCAGGCACCCCGGAAAATGCTTTTCTAAGATAAAAATACAGGAACTGAAGAACGGAGGGACATGAATCCACCACATAGGTACTTAGTATCCATTGTTTTCTGCCTTAAAGAGATTAAATATCTATTGCTAAAAAGGGAGGGAGGTAAAATTGGTTTCAAGGTTGATTCCTAGATGAATTAATTACTAAGATTAAAAAAAATGAGATGAGGGTATCAGAGTCTGTCAAGAATTCTCAAAAAAAAAAAAAAAAAATCCCATCTCCACCCAGTCTTGTACATCGAGGTATATAAACTTGACACAAGGTGAGTGATATAATTTTCAGGGATTTGGAACTGAATATGGTTTATTAACTTAAAATAAAGATAACTACTGATAAGTTAAAGGTCTTCCAGATGGAACAGACAGATAAAGCATAATGGAGAGACCAACAGGAAAGATGGAAAGAGAACAGAAGAAACAAGGTTGCCCAGAATTCTCATCAGCTTTCTATTGCCTTTTTCCAGGCCCTTATGAGAACCCTTAAATTCAGTGAGATACAACTGTGTCTTATAATTTTTGACAATGGTGGCTTAAATTATTTTCTTTAATTAAAAAGAAAAGATACACTAAGATGCTCCTAATTCTGCCTTTGTTCTTACTGTCAGTAACAACAGAAGACATTTCAAAGGGCTTAAAGGTCTTTTCAACAATAAAAAACTAAAGGGGAAACTGCTAAGCTATGTTAGTGATGGTCTGAAATTCAAGGAACCCAGGTGGAAGGGCAGATGGTAGTAGCCAGAAGGGGAGAGGATGGGCCAAGTTCTTGGAACCCATGGGATATAGAGATGGAAGGTGAATAAAATGTTGGCTAGGAGAGCTAACTAGCCTCACAGGATTTGACCATGCAAATCCTCAAACGGTAGCTTTACAACATGACATTTGAAATAAATGGATTCTAGGGTATTATACAAAAGGGGAACGCCACAACCCCTTCTTTTCCCCACTCCAGACAAAGAAAGCAAGAGGAAGGCACCTGTAAACAAGAAAGGGAATGATTCTTTCATTTCTCTGGTCAATTGAACTTATTTTTTTAAAAGATTTATTTATTTGAGAGAAAGAGTGTGGGGTGTGGGTGAGGTGGGAAGGGTAGAGGGCCAGAAAGAGAGAAATCCAAGCAGACTGCGCAGAGCCCTGAGCATGGAGCCCAAAACAGGGTTTATCTCATGACCTTAAGATCATGATCTGAGCCTAGGGCAAGAGTCAGACATCTCATTGACTGTGCCACCCAGGTGCCCTTCTAGCCAACTGAATTTCGAAGAGCCTTTGATATGCTTCTTGTTTCATTTTATTTTGTTTTGCATAAGAATAGAAAATTAAAGTGTAATTTTTTTATGATTGAAATATAAGTTTGCCTATTTGCTCCTATCTCAGCAGAAATTTCTGCCACTGCCTTGACTACAAAAAGACTTAAGTTCTGATCCAAGACTTTTAGCAACTTAACTTCTTTGAATTCTGTTTTTGCTTAGGGTGAAGAATGGTTATATTTGTCTTTCACACAATTTCAGAGTTGGAAAAAAAAACATAGAGGTTATCAAATCTAATTTCTCATTCATATATGCATACTACTGTGTCAATATTTGTTTGAAATTTTTATTTAAGTAAATTCACTTCTGGAGGGGAATAAATTTACTTTTTACCTTTGCACAGCATTTTTAAAGAAAATTAATACCATTGACATGAATAAAAAACTGGTAGCATAAGTCACAATTAGGAAATATTAATTTAAGATGCTCATCTGAATACCATCTAAAATCAACCAGTATATGCATTATTCCTTATCTTAGCAACATATCATCCTTTCGTCTTGCCATCCACAAGAGTATCCAAAAGGATTTTTTGAAATGCTGTGCAACAAGCAGGTATCTGTTATTCCCAAAGCAGTTCTTCCAGAAAATAAATCTCAATTATTTGGGTTTGGTTTGTTCTTAGGAAGACCAACCACCTGGATTCACTATTAGTGTTTACTACTGAAAACAACCCAGAACCATAAAGATGCTGTGACACTTGTAAGAGGAGTGGTTCTTTGTAGAAGAAATGTGCTGTAATGATCTCTTTCTCTATTGTCTTAAGACTGTCTACATGTGTGGACTAGTTGCACAAAGGAACTTTTAGACATTCTATACGCTGACATTTCTTCAACCACATACTGAACAAAGCAATTTCACAGTAGGATATCAGTGAAGATTTTAAAGTGGAAATCTGCATGAAAACACTGCAGTCACATGCTATCATTGCTTGGAGAGAAAGAATCCTTCACATCCAGGTTCTCCGAAGGCTCATTCTATGATTATTTGCAGTGGAACAGGTCACTTACATTTCTCTGTAGCAGAGTCACAAGTTTCATTTAGTCTGTGTGTTTTAATTCTGAACTTGCAAAGCAGACTGTGGCTTATAAGGGAGATGGCATTGAAAATTACATGTGAGATGTCTTTTTGTAGTAATTTATCTTTATTCATGTCCTAGCTTTGTGCAAGAAACAGGGACAGAAAAAAAAAAAAAATAGAGCTAGAAGCCCCTTCCTACATTCATACGATTAGAACTCTGGGCTTAAGGAAGAAATCTCTTTTATACCTATGATAAACTCGGGTGTTTAATTTTCCCTGCAACCAAGCATATCCCTTACTGGATAAATTGCTCAAAGAGGTTCTCTGTACAACTTGTTATCCATAAACACAGGCATCTTAATCTGTATTTGTCACTGTTATTTTCTTTAATATGTAAGTCAATTATAGCAAGCTTTAAATAGAGCAGCATAATGAGAAAATCTTCTCATAATTGAAGAAAAAACACTATAGAACTTCCTGCCAACATAAAATGTTAATTTTGTAAACACTTTATGGACTTTTTCTAATTTCTATGTTTTAGTCAGACTGTAAGTTTTCACAAAATAATGTTTTTAATGAAATGTCCCCATTGAGTGCAATTTTCTTACTTTAAATGATGACTACATTTTGAATGTGAAACGTTTGTAAAATTCTCCTTGGCGAAAGACAAGACTGAAATCACTTCCATTTTCAGGAAATTGTGTGATCAGCATGGCAGATATAGCAATAGATATTTCCCTTCCTTTTAAACTTAGAGACCCAGAAGCTTATTATTTGAATAGCTATAAAATTTGTCACTTCATCTCACAATTCAATATTGCCATTTAATACAGAATTATATTAGACTTCAAGAAAGAAGAAAATGGATGGGCAAGAAAAAAACACATGTACACACACACACATACACCCTTTTTTTTTTCCTACCAGAAGTTAAAATTTCATTTCACTTCACTGACTAAAAATATAGAGCATAACCTCTCTTCTCTGTTAACCCATCTTCGTGTAAGATCTGTTCTAGTATGCAAGCATATCTAAATGCTAAAATCCACAGAACAGTGCAAGGAAAAAGAAATGAGAAAATCCAATGGAAACCTGCCATTGGAAGCAGCGTGTATTTATCTTGTTTTGCACTGCAGTAGAGCACATCCAGTGGAGGACATTCTGAATAGCAATCGCCTAACTTTAAGCTACATTGTCTTACATATTTTAAACCACACTTCGTTTGAAAGAACAGACTGGTTATTTCCAAGAGGTGTCACTGAAAACTTATTACAGTTTGAGGAAAATGAGACTTGGTGCTTGGCAGAATAGCCAAAGGCCTTTTGCTTTTCTGACTACTATTTAAATCTTACTTGGCCCAACTTGACAGTCATTCTTCCTGACAACTTAAACAGGTTTCTGTAAGTGGTGTGATACCTTCAGTTTTCTTCCACTTGGGATTCTGCTCTACAGCTAATACGAGCACAAGGGACTTGAAAATATAATATTTTTACAACTATAGAAGTATTTTTTATTTGACTTTCTAACTACTATGCTCCGTGGGTGACATATAGGAGTAGAAGAAAGAGCAACAAACCAGGACAGGTTTTTTGTGGGGTATTTTTGTTCAGGTTTTTGTTTTGTTTTGTTTTGTATATTTTCTGATTTGGCAAGCAACGGGAAACTACTTAAAAGAGAGATTATAATAGTGTCGGGGGTTTGGGCCAGGAAACCTGTGTTTTGAAAAGGCTCCTCAAATTATTCTTATATTATTATTCTTATGTATTATTATTATTATTATATTATTATTATATATTCTTCTTACATACTATTATTATTCTTATAAGAATATAAGCCAATATTCTTATATTGGCTGCCAGGTTCCAATTTGAACGATGCACCCTATTTGAACATCTTGGAGTAGCAACTAAATTAGCAGAAAACCTACAGTGCATGATAGGGAAGAGGTGTGCATGTAGAAGATATTCTTACTCCAAAGTTTCATACCCTTCTCATATTCCATATTATGTGTACTTTATATCTTAAAATCAGTTCAGCAGAAGAAAGGAAGACTGGGTATTTACTTGAACTGCATATAGAGTGCTACAGAAACATGTTCATAATAATTTACACTCTTAATATCCCTATTGATACTTATAGTCCCTTGCTCACTTGCTCTGCATGTGAACTTGATGATTCCAAGTGTTAATTTGAAAAACAAAACAAAACAACAACAAAAAAAAACAAAAAAACCACTGCATACAATGAGCAACAGGACATGAGTAGTCATTTTTCCACTTAGTAGGAAGCAAGTCTCTAAGAATGCACTTCATTAGGGGCATAATAATGCAGAGGACAGCTGGTTGTTCTCAGTTTTCCCTGAGGACAGAATGAAAGATAATAAGCTTCAACCATTCAGGTAATGCTTACATTGCTGGGAAGTCATCTTTCAAACTACCAAGGAAAATCAGTCTGATGACAAAGTGCTTAGCCAAGTGTCATAGTTTGACGAATATCTGTAATACTTAAATTAATTACTTTTGTGTTTTAATTCATTTACTTTTTCCTCTAAGGCTGTTAGCATTCTTTGATCTTCCAGAGTCATGATATACAAGTTATATTCCACTTCAATATCACATTCTTGCGGTATGACTAGTTTAGATATTAGAGAGGTTTTGTGTCATGAATAATCCTCAAAGAACTACTACTGGCCATTCTCACAAAAACCATCATATCCAGTGCACCAGACACAACTGGGGACAAATGCCCTTTTATATTGTTATCAAGGGACAGTCTTCCACAATTACTTTTAAGTCAAGCTGGCAAAATTTTGCACCCATCTAAATGTTAACACTGAATTTCACGGTACTGCTTTCTTTTTTCATTGTATATGTATGGAATGATATGAACAATATTTTAATTACTTGGGTGCTTTATAGAGAGGACTTGATAAATTCACTTAGGGCTAAGAGCTGAGTCTGCATGCCCTCTGGGTCAGTTTTAGAAAGAATAAGAAAGAGAACTTCATATTGCCAGGATGAGTTCAGGAAGGAGGGTGAAACTTGCTGAGGGGGCCACTTGGTGGAGAGGTCAGTGAAAAAGCCTTTGGCAGTTGCACATCTGGGAAAGAACTTTGGTGAATAGCTATGGCTAGCAATACTTTTTATGGGTTGATTTCAGATGTGAAAAATGGTCTTCCTTTCCTGTTCTAAAGGATGATCGCTAGTGAATTCTATGTGGATCACTGATGTTTTTGTGGAAGTAGATTCTGTTTGGAGGGCTTACAGAGGAAAATGAAGAGGCAGTTAACATCTAGGTTTTAGAAGTATATACTCAGAAACTAACCTCTTTGAAAAAAAGATACATGGGGACATCAATTTCTCTGGAGAGTGGTTCATCATTCCCCATGAGTCTACAATTCTTCAAGGTCTAGGTCAAGGCCTTTTTCTCTAGGAAGCCATTTCTGATTATGCCCTCCTCAGTGATCTTCCCCCCTTTTGAACTCTTACAATTCTTACAGCCTGTGCCATTTAATTTAGCATGTAATTCTACTGCCTCATTGAAGACTTAATACAAAGAGATGGAAAACAGAATGGAATTCAGACCAAAGCCTAGCAACCTTATTATTCATTCGACCCAGTACTAGGTGATTAGGGTTTACAACACCTGCTGAAGCATGATGCAATTTGATGCAAGGATCTTTTCCTGTTATACTTTTACATGTGCTTCTGGGAGCTTTGGTTACAGACACAGATATCAGCATTTTATTGGTGGGTTAGTGTTTTATTTTTCCAACATCTAAGATGAGCAGGAGGGGAGGGACTCACGATGTTTTATCGACACAGATTTTTTTTTTTTTTTTTTTTTTTTTTTGGAGGGTTTCACAATTTTTTTTTGAAAAAAATTTTTTTTTTTTTTTTTTTTTTTTTTCAGAATGTCTCAAGACAAACTTTGGAGTGAAATGCTTCGTTGTTTATAGTTACATCTCAAAAGGCTGGTTGAATTAAGCTCTACATATTCATCAACAGGCACTGCCAATAAAGACACAAATAAAGCAAATTAATATTTTTTTAAAACTCTGCCTTCAGAAAATGTCTATGTGGTATTGATGAACAAAATACTAACATAAGAAGCAGCACCACTGTCTCAGTGTTTGGGCACAATCATTCTCAAGGACATCTGTGCTGTCTCCTTTTCAAGCGTGGAAGGCTGCTATCTGAATCAAACCCAGACTCCTTTGTTGGGAAAAAAATCTGAGTTTTGAGATTTCCATTTAAGTTGAGAAACAGCTTTCTCCACTCAAACGCAAGATGCAATTTATTTTACAGTGTGAGATTAGCAGCACTGATTGGCTTGGATTGGCTTGGAAATAAAAAAAAAAAGTTTTGAATAAAAACACCACATATCACAAGGCTACTTAAAAAAAAAAAAGTTGTTCTTTGCTACGGCAATGGAGCACACTATATATTTGCAGATCATTCTATAACAAATTTCAGTCATTCTGTGCACACTACTTAAGCTCAAACCATTTAACATCTGAAAATTCCAGGATTTTATTTTTTTTAATATTTTATTTATTTATTTGACAGAGATCACAAGTGGGCAGAGAGGCAGGCAGAGAGAGAGGAGGAAGCGGGCTCCCCACGGAGCAGAGAGCCCGAGGTGAGGCTCATTCCCAGGGCCCCAGGATCATGACCTGAGCCAAAAGAAGAGGCTTTAACCCACTGAGCCACCCAGGCACCCCTGAAAATTCCAGGATTTTAAATCAGAAATCAAGATGGTTGAAATTAGGCTTGTAAATAGGATATCTGCATTTCAATGTATGATTGTACCATTTTATCTAGAATAAAACCTATCTGGCAAAGTCTCAATGCAACAATGATTTACTTGGGGGCCCCAGAATGTGGCTATCTGTAGAGATTCCATTTTTCTGAGATGGAAACACTGAGTGAAGTACACTTCCTCCTTAATAAGAAGTCCAGCTCAGAGATAACTTTTGATGGATTTATTAATAGCCTGGCCTGTAAATCTCCTCTCCACTGAAATCTTAAAACAAATAGCATTATTCTTTCATTATGCCGAGGCCCTTACCATCCTGTTCTGAATCACTGAGGAGGGCCTTCAACCTACTGGCCTAAGAATATCTAAAGAGTGATGAGAAGAAAGGAAATACATTTTGATTTTTTTTCTCTTAATGCTCACTTCACATATACAGTTAGTGGCCCTGGTTCCAGTGAAGTTTTGGTCTCTGCATACAGAATTTATCTGTTCTATGTCTTCCATCACCCCACCAGACTCCTTCACTCCCCAAATGACCAATGCCTGGGCAAGGGCTGGGTAATGTAAAGAAGCAGGATTTGGCAAGAGAGAAGGATATAGTCTAAATTTTAGCTGAGTGCCACAATGCAATGCATCATCTTGTTAAAATAGCAAATAAGAATTATTTCTAGGGGCAATGTGGATTTACTGAAAGTTAAGACAAAATTAGATAATTTTACAGAAAAAAATGATTATACAGAGAAACAGAAGAGGTGTCTTCAAGAGGATGTCTTCCACATCTGTTTTTCTTGGGGTGGGTGAAGAGAGGTCTAGTAGAAATATAGATTGATTTTAGGTTTGTGTGTGCGTGGGGGGTCAACTGAATAATTTGGAAGGGTGCCATGGGGAAGGTACGAACAAACCGGTGGGAAAAAAATAAATCATAAGGTGGGGTGCCTGGGTGGCTCAGTTGTTAAACATCTGCCTTCAGCTCAGGTCATGATCCTAGGGTCCTGGGATCGAGCCCAGCATTGGGCTCCCTGCTCAGCGGGAAGCCTGCTTCTCCTTCTTCCACTCCCCCTGCTTGTGTTCCCTTTCTCGCTCTGTCAAATAAATAAATAAAATCTTTAAAAATCAATCTATCAACCAATCAATCATAAAATATACCCAACTCTCCCTTTCAAGTAAACAACTTGAACCCAAGGAGAAACTCTCCAACAATTTTACATTTTTAATACTCAGAATGTCATTTCCTTCTAAAAAAAGGAATGTTCATACTATATTGGATACACAATTATCAGTTAAAGTTAGAGCTAAATATTTATGTTTATCCACTCATAAACTATGGACACTAATAAAGCAATCTTTTCCCTACTGAGGTCCAGTTCCACATAGGAAACTGTGCTCATATTTTATTCTTTCTAAAGCCCTTATTATATATCACAGTTTATTTGTGGTTTTTTTTTGTTTTTTTTTTAGTTTTAGTTTTTGTCTTTGATTTTGTTTAAAACAAAAATGGAAGAAGTCCTCCGATTAATGTTTCTGGGTCTCTACTATGCACATTCTCAGTCAGTCAAAAATTATTTAGTGGTTATCTGCAACATGGACAACATTGTACTAAGCTGATTTGGTGATAAGAGGATAAAAATACTATGCTTGAAATAAACATGTCAACATCAGGAAAAACAAAACCAAACTGTGAGGTAGGTCAATTCTCTTTTTGGTTGTCTATTTGTTTGAATTTTCAGAACTTCAGAACTATATACTAACAGCTTCAACCTAACATTTTAATTCTACTTATGGAAATCAGAGGCTTAACAAGATTTTAGGGAAGGGAGATCAGAAAAAGTCTTTGTGGCTTAAGGTGTAGGCTGAAGACATCCTCAAAAGATGGGGGGTGTTTTGTGAAAAGAAAGGAAAGGGCATTTCTGACCAAGAAAGTAGCACATGCAAAGGTTAGACCTGGGATTTATGTGGGGTATCTGGCCACTTGGGTGGAGGACATTAACCTGCCAAGGTGGAAAGGAGTCAGGAAGAACAGGTAACAGAATCAGGCTGAGCCTAGAAAACCAGAGGAGTTTGTTTTGATGCACAAATCATTCTTTCACCTTTGCTGACCATTTCCTGAATTCTTTCTCTGAGACAGTCCTGCAGAAAAGCTGTGAGTGAGACAAACAGGCATGACCCAGACCACACAAGGTAGAGACGAACAATGAAGGGCCAGACTTGGAATCTTATTCAAGCCCAGTGTGCAAATTCAACATGGAGAAGGAAGAGGAGGAAAACATTCTTTATCAAGGAGAATATGATCCTCAATATCACTCAATTTTATATGTGGTGAGATATTTTATAAAGGGGCTTTTAATATTATAATAACAACACAGGAGTTTCAATAGTCTGTTTCCTTCTAAGATACTCAAAGAATGATGAGCTAACTTTAAGAATAATTAAGTTTTTCAGATGACCTTTCTGAAACGATTATCAAAAAGACCTCTAGTCTTTATCATGTCTAAGACAAATAATTACACCAATGCAGCAATTTCAGTTCTGGGCTGCTTCCTGAATGCTGCCCCAAATAAAGGTCTTCTAAACACTTTCCAAATATGCTAATTAGCTGAGTGGGTTTGTGTGTGTTTTAAACTATATTGAGTTTCAGAGCCAATCTGCTTCACAGTCAGCTGAGGGACTAAAAGCACAGCTTGATCTGAGGTTAGCAGAGTGAAGGACAAGTGCATTTTGTCCCCTTTCACACCCTGTAGCTTCACTGTGTGTCTGTGCACCACTCTCTAAAGATTAGGCTATAAATGGCCATACTTTCTGAGACTTTAACACAAAAGCTTTTGACATAAGGTTTCCTCTAAAAATATCTGAAAACAATTTATTGTGTTCTTGAAGCTGAAACACAGAGCCACGTTTTCCCATCCCCATCCCCCAGCCCTTCCCATCCTATTACAGTGATTTTCAAATGCGCAGCATTGGGTTGATTGCTTATCAGGCTGGATAATGGCCTAATTTATTATAGAAACCCTAGTCAGACACAGAAAAAAATGGCAAAATCCTGTTGATTTATCAAATCCTTTTGAGACATAGGTCTAAGCGCAATAAAAATCTGCTAGAACAGGGTGAGCCTATGAGATGGGAGATTTTTGTCTCATTAACACCAGTATTTAAAAATAGGGCACTACATCAGGTTGAAATGTAAGCCTGAGACTACCGTGTGCTGGACAACTAAATCCAGTCTTAATAGTGAGCAAACAGCAGGATCAGTGTTTCTGGGTCTCTACTGTGCACAAGTGTCCACCTGTCTCCTTCAATTTAAACACAAAAGGCTATTGGTCCTTTTGGGTGAAAAAGGACCTTAGGACATTTTCCTTTCACTAGGTATTTGGACTCCGTGCATTCAATCACTCATTTATTAAACACTGACCAAAATCCAGGTACTGTGTTAAGTGAACAAAAGAGCAGTGAACAAAAACAAATGTTTCCAGCTATGATGAAATTTTAAAAACCTAGGGGTCAAACAAAAACATGAACTTCAGCCTGGTTTGAAGCTTTCTGATGTAGAGGACTGTCTTATTAATATTTTCATTCTCCAGTAGACTAGCAGAATGACTTATAAATAATAGGAACCTAATACATATGAAGAAAATGGAAGTTTTCAAATAAAGAATATAAAGATTAGTTTTAAAGTAAGAATAATCAAAAGCATACTATGTGCAGAACACTAATTGCTCAAAAGAATTTTTTCAAATAAAATGATAGGTGACCCTTGGGAAAACCTCCTACATAGAATCTGTGATCCTCCAACCCTGCCATGTAGCAATCTTCATTTCTCATAGAAAACTGATGAGATTAATAGACTGTTGATTGATTTTAGGGAAGGCAGGCCAAGATCTTTGGTCCTCTTCTCAATGCCTACCTATGTCAATCGGGGAGAATGAGTACCATCTGAAAGAACTTCCTTGAAAGTTGGTTTCTGAGGAGTGCACTATGTTGAGTGGTTTCCAAACTTTTAGTCAGCATCAGAAGCACCTGGAGGGATAGTTATAACACAAATTCCAGGGCCATGGCTCTAGAGTTTCTGACTCAGCAACTCCTAGGTGGGGCCAGAAATTTCCATTTCTAACAAGTTCACAAGTGAGGTTAACACTGCTTGGTCTACAGACTGGCTTTGTGAACCACTTATGGCAAGTATGCTTACTAGATCTTCTGAAATGGGGTGAGTGGGGAGAGATGAACATGATGATTAGGGGAAAACTGGCCCCTCACTCTCCCAAAGTAAAAGAAAAATATAGATAAAATGTAAAGCCATTTAACTTAATCTCTGAAAGAAAAATATAAGGAGTAGAGAAACCATCAACCACATTGTCTCTGCTGGGACTTGCAGAGCCTGGCTGAAAGCTACAGGCAAAGCTCTCTGTAGTTTATCTCTGTCTCAGAGTGAGCAACTACAGTTCTAGGACCCAGGGATAGGTGAAACCGCAGAAGACAGCTAGAAGCTACACAAGGAATATTCAGCTATTCCCTACCAAAGGGGTATTGGGGGATAGAGAGAAAGGAAGCCCTCTGACTAGTCTTGTTCTTTCAGTAGCCTACAATTTCCATTCCATTCCTAAAGAATAAAAGTTTATCTTATCCAAAGAGAAGAAGTATGCCCAAATTCTGAAACATATTAAGATTAGATTATTTTTTATCATCTCAGTTTTACAAACAAGGAAACTGAAGCTCAGAGCAGTTATGCAGCGCCACCATTGTCACAAAACAAGGGACCAAAGAGCCTGGATTCAATCCAGGTCTACCTAGTTCCAGAGACCATTTATGCAGCCACTGTATTGTTCGACCCCTGTCCACCCTATGTGGCCTCAATGTTTTTTTAATACTGTTAAAATCTTTCTGGGTACGTACACTGTGTTAGGTACTGATGTTTATGTTAACTCGTTTAAAAATCATCCTGACAAGGCACCTGGGGGCCTCGGTTGGTTAGGCATTTAACTCTTAATCTCAGCTCAGGTCTTGATCTCAGGGATCAAGGGCCCAGTGTGGAGGCTACTTAAAAAAAAAAAAAAAAAAAAAAAAAAAATCATAAGAAAGAGGTATCATATAATTCCAAGTAAACAGATTTTAAAAACTGAGGATTAAATAACTTGTCAGACCTTGCAGAACCAGTGGCAGAAAAAAATGAACTCCAAATCAATTTTACCTCACAGCTAGCATCTTTAGCTTTTTTCTTTCCTAATACCAGTACCTTCCACCATTCCTCCAAATTGGTCTTTCTCTCACTCCTTATTTCTAATTATGTTTCTATGAAATTAGGTCCTCAGAATAAAATTTAATATGTAAATGAGATATGCAAGAACATAAAGATACCCACTGCTGAATATCAATTATTACAGATAAGTAGGAAGAAGTCCACCACATTGAAACTGTGGCTAATGGCTGCATTAGGGATGATTTATATCTACATTAGAGTTTCAGTTAATGTGAAATAAAATGTATCCTTGCCTTTTTTCCACTCTCAAAATGAGATGAACCTGAATAAATTATTATGAATTGTATACTTTCCAACGACAGTTTTTTATAGTTAAATTGATTAATTAAATGTTATCATTCAATGAAGAGATAATTTTCTTGAAATAACTGACCAGGCAATAGAGTTAAAACTTCCTTAAAAAACAAAAACAAAAACAAAACCAAGAGTCATCGGCTCTGACACAATATGAACAGTTTTAAGCTAAAGTTCATTTTCTTGCAGTATACATGGCTATCATTTCAGAAGATGTTAAGTTTTCAAGCTATGGACTCTTCCCTAACCTCATTTAAGAGCATGAATGATATATTTATAATTCACATGTCTCCTTAAAGGCAAATACAAGGCCAAGACAGGTAGGGGAAATGGAAAACAGTGGTTAACAACGGAATAGTGAGAGTTAACATGAAACAAAGCTGGGTCATTCCTGGAAGTTATGGAACTCAGACAGAGGTCAAGTCATGTACTTTAGAAAATTCCAAACAGCTACAAATTCACCGGCTCTACTGAAAACAAGAAACAAAAAAGCAAAACAAAACAAAACAAAAAACCCTATAATTCTTTGCTTCCTTGAAGTCAGCGAGATAAGGAGAAGGCTTTCTTGTGGCACAATCACTAGTAACTGAGAATATAGCACGGGACACTGCCTTTTCTCCAATATTTTTGCAGGCTTTTGTTTGCATCTGTCTTTTGAGGATAACTGAAAGGACCACCTTTAAAATGTTTTATTTTGGTAATAATACTCACTCATCTAGCTTTCTGAGGATGTCCACCCTGAGCTCTGAGTTGCAGAGGCATATTTAACTTTACTATGGCATCCCTCCTGCATACTAATGCTAACAAATACAAAGCACATTCTTACCTAAACACATCTGTCCAGGGGTCCTCCTCCCGACTTCTCATCTGTGACTGGGTTCTGACTGGTCAAAGCACTGAGTCCTAGATGCTCACTGTGCCTATTAAGACCTGTACTTGGAAGTTCTTGGGACTCTATTTTAAACACCTGCTTAGATGGCTCACTGAAATCAACGGGGGTTTTTTACTTTCTCACTGACATTGTGCAAATGTTCATTCACTGAGGGGAAATGGCTGAGAGGGGACAGACAGAGAACTGTGAACAAATTAAAGGACCTTTAATGGATTAAAAACAGAAAGCCATTCTGCTCTCCAGGGTGCACATTTATTTAGCTAGATTTGCTTAAAAGTATTCTCAAGCTTCCAAATTCAATACACTAGAATGACTTTAAACAGTTTTTTCTGGTCTGCTGGACAGATATGCTTTTATATGATTATTTTAATGATAATTATCTATCAGGTAATTGCAATGTAAAGCTAATATATAAGTATGGCAGGACATGTGAATTATACAAGTCAAATGTCTCCAGAGTATTTTGAAAAGCATTTTGGCTACATTTTTACGTTTAACTAAGCACTCCAACAGGCACAGGAGTTATTACTCTTGGGCAAGATTCTTAAGAATGGGCAAAGTTAAAAAGAATGATTTTCTGAAGGATTCTTTTTTTTTTTTTAAGATTTGATTTATTTATTTGACAGAGAGAGAGATCACAAGTAGGCAGAGAGGCAGGCAGAGAGAGAGGAGGAAGCAGCCCCCCCCCCACCCCTCAAGTAGAGAGCCCAATACAGGGCTCGATCCCAGAACCCTGAGATCATGACCTGAGCTGAAGGCAGAGGCTTTAACCCACGAGCCACCCAGGTGCCCCTTTTGAAAGATTCTTGACAGCAATTAATTTTACAAGAGACACATTTCCTAAATCCTGAGAAAACATTTCTGAACTACATAACAAGATGCACTTTTTAAAGAGAAATGCTTTCACTATAGTTTATAATGACCTGAACTACAGAAAAAAATATAATTCAATTGCTTCTTTAGAAGTTCTTTTAACAAGGTAATTTAATTGCATTTTCCCCCAACCAGGAATAATTTTCAGTTATTGTTCAAATTTAACAAGAGTTACAGAAACAGAATCTTGAAAGTTCTATTTAAAGGAATATTAATGGATTTTACTGTTGGGGATTATTGTTATAGACCAATGATAATATTTATCTTATTAATCTTTTTTCTTATTTCATATTATAAATGCAAGCCAAAAATTAGAGAAAACTCGTTGTCAACATTTTGTTTCCATTTTGGCAAGAATTTTCCTTTCCTGATGGTCAGTTGAGGAAATGGTTTATCTCCTCCCCAACCTCAGTATATACTTTTGCACAAAGAGTGCCTTAAAATTCAAAGTAGAGTCATAAAGGCCAGAGCAAGAACCAAAAAGTATTTAAAAAAAAAACTTAACATCTTGAAAAAAATACTTGATAAATACCAATTTGGGGATTTTAAAACCAATTTCTAAGGCAAAATGACATAGCCCAAAGACGTAAAGTAAGTTAATATTCCACAATTTAGAAATCCCTTCCTATTCAGAGTCCAGTCTTCTTTAGGCACTTCAGACACAACCATATCACATTAGTTTTACTTTTTAAAGTGATATGATATGGGTGTATATGGGTGAGTGGCTCAGTCAATTAAACATCAACTCCTGATTTTGGCTCAGATCCTGATCTCAGGGTCATGAGATTGAGCCCCTCATGGGGCTCCAAACTGGCATGGAGCCTGCTTAAGATTCTCTCCCTCTCCTCCTGCCCCCATGCACAATCACTTTCTCTTGCAAACAAATGAATAAATTGACATACTATATTTTTCCTACTGGCATGTGATAAACATAATGCAAGAACTCTTCAAGTTTAATAATAAAACAACAACAGTCTCAAAGAATTTAGATGACCTGTGAATCCTTTCTTTTGGGAAGACAACTAATTTATTATAATTACCTTCAAGGTTAAAGGGCTGAAATTATTATTTATGTAACAGAAAGATGAGGAACTAATAGACAATACCTTCATGATGACAGAATTACTACTATTACCAACATAACCACTACCACCACTGCTACCATGACAATTTTAATTTTTTTAAAAACTTTGCTAAAGAACAGTTTGGGAGAAAATACTATCAGTTAAGGTTTACTGATTTAAAAGTAAACCAGAAAATAAATGAAAATCAACAAGTCAAATAAGTATTAAAGCTTTAATTACTTTGAGGACAAAGGAAGTTAATACATAAAAGAAATAATTCTAATTCTAAAAATATAAGTTAAATCAAATTTTAAAGGACCTTGACACAGAACTCTGATCAGTTTCAGAGGTTTAATCAGTGATGTAATTACATATGTAGTTACTGATGACACAGCCTAGAAATTCTAATAAAGCATAATAAAATTTTACTTTAACTTACTTATCTAATTAAAAGGTACTTGTGTCACTGATTTTGAATTCCATAAGGTCAGGTATAATGCATTATACCCCTAGTACCCACCAAAACCCAAACATTCTTAGCCATTTTAGGAACTCATCACATATGAGTTGATTTGAAAATTCTTTTTTTTTTTTTTAATTATATTAGTCATCATACAGTACAGCAGTAGTTTCTGATGTAGTGTTTCATGATTCATTGTTTGCATGTGCCCAGTGCTCCATGCAATACATGACCCATCCCCCCCCCAAAAAAAACCCTCTCAGTTTGATTCCTGGAGTCCAGAGTCTATCATGGTTCATCTCTCCCTCTGATCCACCCCCCCTTCATTTTCCCCTTCCTTCTCCTAATGTCCTCCATGCTATTCCTTATGTTCAACAAATAAGTGAAACCATATGATAATTGACTTTCTCTACTTGACTTATTTCACTTAGCATAATATCCTCCAATTCCATCCATGTTGATGCAAGAATTGGGTATTCATCCTTTCTGATGGCTGAGCAATATTCCATTGTATATATGGACCATATCTTCTTTATCTATTCGTCTGCTGAAGGGCATCTTGGCTCTTCCCACATTTTGTCTATTGTGGACATTGCTGCTATGAATATTGGGGAGATTGTGGCCCTTCTTTGAAATTTCTACTTAATTGACAACATAAGGCATTAAAGTTGAAGGACATACTTTAATGAATTAATTAAAAACATTATTCATTAGTTTAATAAACACTTCTGAGTGCCTGCTCTGGGCTAGGTACTTATGATAAGTTTTGGGAATGCCAAAGTGAGTAAGACATTTAAAAGCTCCTTGGCTTTTTTGTTTTGGGATTTTTGTTTTTGCTTTTTTAAAAGTAGGTTCCACGCCCAGCATAGGGCCCAATGCATGGCTTGAACTCATGACCCTGAGATCAAGACCTGAGCTGAAATCAAGAGTTGGATATATAATTGACTGAGCTACCATGTACCCTGAAAGCTCTTTGGCTTTTTAAAAATAACTTCTTAGGGGCACCTGGGTGGCTCAGTTGGTTAAGCGACTGCCTTCAGCTCAGGTCATGATCCTGGAGTCCCGGGATCGAGTCCTGCATCCAGCTCCCAGCTCCACGGGGAGTTTGCTTCTCTCTCTGACCTTCTCCTGACTCATACTCTCTCTCACTGTCTCTCTCTCAAATAAATAAATAAAATATTAAAAAAAAATAACTTCTTATAAACTGATTGTCACTTCTGCATAATTTTAGGTAACTAAAATGATACTGTAATTGGATTCCTGAATATTATAAAAATTTACTGACAGATATCAGTAACATTTTCTACTCAGGGAAGTATGTATGGGCATATCAAATCAGTGCGAAATTTGGGGATATATAATATAGAAAAAATGAATAGACTCATTACCACCAAAATTCCCAAATTTCCTAGTATATTAAATATTCATTTACAAAGGATCCAAAAACCCATAGGTTTTCTCTTTTACACTCCACCTACCCAAGCTTGAAATTAGGGAGCCAGCTTTGACTTCCTCATTCTACCATGGCTTCCACATTGAATGGAGCACATTCAGCCTATGAGTCTCATTTTGTAGCCAGCTTTTCATATGGGTTTCTTATCTAGTAATTATGCTCTGCCTTTACAACTTACTATTTTCTTTTTGCATACATCTCCCAGTCTAGGTTTTTCTTACGTTAGTCTCCAGAGATCAACTTCCCATCACCATACTTTGGGCCATGTAACCCATTTTCTGGCCTAGCATCTTCTTCTCTTCCCTCCAATGACTGGAATCCTACTTGGATATTGACAGTGTTTCAGTAGACAATGTTCAGCAGACCATCATTTCACTCATCACATCTCACACAAGATCATATGCAATCTGTATCTGTATATTTCATTTAGTTACCAATACTGCAAACCGTCTGTGGGTGATATCTATGCACTGGACTTCTGTATATGATCCCCAGAAATCAGTATACTGCTGTGCATAAAGTCAATCTATTTTGCTGAATTATGTGCTAATAATAATTTTGGGGCATGGTATGATTTTAAAGTGTATTCTGAACATACAGACATAGTATAAATAGTGTTAATAATTTATTAAAAATTTTTATTCTTCAAAATTAAACATTTACCAATGATATATAGGCTAAATCCCTAATACTAGAATTACATCTTTCATTTTCTTTTCTTTTTTAAGATTTTATTTATTTACTTGAGAGAGAGCCAACACAAGCAAAGGGTGGTGAGGGGCAGAAGGAGAGGGAGAAGCAGACTCCCCACTGAGCAGGGAGGCCATTGTAGGACTCCATCCCAGGACCCTGGGATCATGACCTGAACCGAAGGCAGATGCTTATCTGACTGAGCCACCCAAGTGCCCCTAGACCTTTCATTTACTAACTATTCTGAAATATATCCAGATATCTATTGAAACTATCTCAGGTAAATAGGTTTAGTTTAATTCTAAACAGAAGTGTTTTTTCTTTCCCTGACTTTATTTTTATATATTTATCAATTTATCATTTAAAATGACTTAATATTATATTCTTCAAATTTTACAAAGCAAGAGGTTTTTTAAAAGTTCCAAAGTATCCTATTTATATGACTTTCTTTGAAGTTAACTTGGATATATAGGCTCTCAAATGGGCTTATAAGGCTCAGAATTAAAGTTCTAAAATATTGTGATATCATTTTAAACAGAAATTTATAAATATAAATAATAATTTATGCTGAGTAAATGAAATAATCATTAATTCAGTTTACAAGAAATATGTAGGCATATGTCACATCATTAGATCTGGATATGCTTAAGGACATCTCTGATATAATTCTAATTCCCTATTTATTTAAATCAACTTTTTGTCTTTCCCATAGAGGACTGGGAAAAAGGAAAAACTCTTGACATGTAGAGTCTTTAAAAACATATCAGGGAGTTTTAAAATTCTCAAGAGGGATGGTACAAAAGAATTTCCAAGTACAAGGGTTTCCTTGGTTTAAACAGAGATGCCACACTCAATTTCTTTATTCATCCATTAATCTAATATATTAAACACTACATTCCACACATTAAGAATTTTACTATTCTTAAAAAGGTCTTTGTATATGATGTTCATATTCAGTAAGAAACTCCATTTTTATTTCTAGTAGACCTATGCATGCTTATTTTTTTTTTTTTAGTTTAATAAAAACAACTCATTTTCATTGTAGAGAATTCGAAAAATTCAGAAGTGGAAGTGTAAAAAAAAAACAAAACCTTTCATAATCACTACTCAGAGATATCTACTGTTAACTTTTTCACATATTTCCCTACATTTCCCCTGATGACATAAACAAGCCCTAATTCTATATGGCATTTTTACATTTCCTCTCTGGAATGAGACTTTTAGTCAAGGAACAGTCACTATCCTCCAGGAACTTTCCTCTTTGTGGAAGAGACAGATGTGAGACCAGAAGTTTAGCTAAAATGTAATGTCTAAAAATAGAGACTGCATACTGGACTATAATGCACATATACAGAAAGGTCCGTCTGTCAGTCTGGTAAATGAAAGACACAACTGCTTGAACTGAAGGCTGAGGAGTATGCAGCAGTTGCCAAGAGACTTCCTATGGGGGGCGGGGATAGGAAAGACAGCAACAGGACTGGGCATTTTTGGTCTAATGGATACCTGAGAAATGCTATAAAACTAGCAGTAGAATGGTAGAGTACTGTTGGGGCCTAAGGGACAAAGGAGAGGGTGCTGGAGTTATGTCTTGCTAAGAGGCTGGATCTTTTGTCTAAGCTGGTGCTAAAAAAAAAAAAGAGAGAGAGAAAAAAAAATGAACAAGAAAGAAAACAAACACCCTCTCACTGCTGATACCTTTGAAAATCTCCCTCTCTCTCCACTCTGATGCCCAATAGGAGAAATGTAAAAGATTTTGGAGGTGACAGTGTTTTATCTCCAGGGTGACCTCCAAGGTGTTAAGATCAAGTGCTAAGGGGATGGATACTCAGTAGTCAAGGTCACAGAGTCTGAGGCCAGATTACTTGGCTTAGAATCCTAGTTCCACAACTCACTGGCTATGTGGCCTTGGACAAATTGTCCTAGCAGTGCCTGTTTCCTTACCTATATAATAAAAATAATAATAATATCTAACTCTTAAGATTGATGAAAGGATCAAATGTGGTAACATTTCTAAAGTGCGAAGAGTGGTGCCTGGCACATAATAACGCTGTATAAATTGTTGTTAAATAAAGTTAATATCCCCAGAGTTATCAGGAAAAAATGTTAAATGAACAAACAACAACGTGGTATCTAAAATTTCTGCTACAGAACACAATCCATGTGTTTGGTGGTAACTGTCAATTCATTACACAGTTATTTCTTCTTTTTTTTAATTTATTTTTTATTTTTTAGATTTTATTTATTTATTTGCCAGAAAGATAGAGAGCAGAAGTAGGCAGAGCAGCAGGCAGAGGGAGAGGGAGAAGCAGGCTCTGCTGAGCAGGGAGCCCGATGCAGGGCTTGATCCCAGGACCCTGGGATCATGACCTGAGCCGAAGTCAGCTGCTTAACCAACTGAGCCACCCAGGTGCCCCACACAATTATTTCTAAATGGTTTTGTAATCATAAGAGAGATCAATCTAATACTTCTATGGATGAATTAAAAAGGCAAAACATCCAAGTTGATTATGATTGAACTCATTTTCAGGTCTGATAATATTGGCAGTTTGGGGGTAGCAGAATACATAGGTTCTGAGTTATTTCTGAAATGGGGGGTTATCTATGCTCTGAATTACCATAGCCTCATTTTAAAGAACTGGTAGAAATTCTCAGAAATACCTGCATTCTAGAATATTTTTGGCATTATATACAAATTGCTTAATAAACTGCAAAAGACTGAGTAATTTTTCAAAACACCCAGACTGCAGCTGTTAGGTCATTATTATTCCAGAAATTCTTTATCGTACATGGAAGAAAAACCCCACAAGTATTTCTCTGTATTTATAGCCAAAGTCGGGTCACTGGAGATTTATGATGCTCTGTGATAAACAATGCTGACCCTGCAAGTGCCTCCATAAAGACAAGAGCTTAGATTCCACTGAATGAAATAAATTCCTATTAATTATGGTACCCAGCTTTGACTCCAGCCCACCCCACTGGTTTGTGACCTAATTTTTTAAAAATTCCTTAATTCAATTTAAAATAAAGCTCCCTGAGGGCAAACAGTTTGTCTCTTATCTGTTTTTCTGGAGCCCAACATAGTATTTTGGCACATTACACATTACACATGCTTAACAAGTATTTGTTAAGGTAGTTAAAAATAAACACAACAAATGTCATCAACAGTCTGTTTTGTACTGGAGCATCAGATGTTTTAGAAAGAAATCTTAGCTTAGATATCATCCTTACTTCATTCATTTATCCAGTATTTCCATGAAATTTCTAAGAAATGTGTTTGTTAAACGCCCCCCAAATTTTCCTAGGACAGAACCTTAGGTTGTTTATTTATTTATTTATTTATTTATTTATTTATTTATTTATGATTTTATTTATTTATTTTTCAGAGAGAGTGAGCACAGGCAGACCGAGTGGCAGGCAGAGGCAGAGGATCTTAATTTGGGATCATGCCCTCCCATTGAATAATTAAAATCCATAAGGGAGGAAAAGGATAGTTAGTCTTACTAGTTCTTCTCTGTTTCTACAAATATATAACACATGACCTTTAAGGTGTCAGGCTGACATTACACAATCTAATAAACAACACAGAATTATAGGCTTCCATCCACTTGCAAGGCCTTCTGCTTAGTTTTTGAATCCTTTGGGGGCACTCTGTCAAGCTGGGTCTAGTTGCAGTTGGAGTTGCTAGAGTCTGTAACCTTTTCAACTTTGGGCTTTTATTGACTATGATCCTGAGATAAGATTTGAATGAAGCAGAAAAATTAACTGAAGTGTTTTTTGCTCCTACCATCCATTAGCTTAGTTTAACCATCTGCAAATTCAGAATCATAATTCCTGGGGCTTTTGTGCCTAGCTATCAAGCTGTTGGTTCTGTTGGTCCCATGCTAACTTCTACCAGAATCCCACAGTACAAAATGACTGGGAAAAAATAAAACCAAATCACTATTGAGCAACTTAGTTTTCAAGATGTATGTAATTGATAGGCATAAAGTATGAGTCTTATCTTGCTTCCTATGAGCAAACTTAAAAGCTATACAGAGGAAAGCATTGGAGGAAAGATGCTGGATTTTAGCATAAGGATTTGATTATGTGGAAATGATAATGCAGCAGAAACAACAATAATTGTTAACATTTATTGTGAAACTATCATATGGTAAGCATGCATCAGCTTTTTGGTGGAATATCTCATTATTAGAGAGATTATATTAATAAGACTTTAATATCTCCATATGTAGTATACTAAGGTTTGGGGCCAATTTAGTTTTATTTAATTCAAAGTTTTGCATAGACATGCCAAGAAAATCTACTCCACATAAGAAGAAATTAAGTTGTTAATGTGCTTTACTAGTAAGACAACAACAAAAAGAATTAAGAATGTCTCAGCAAAGGGCTTGCTATTACTAGAAGATTTTCTGGTTAAATGAAACAAAACTGCTGGATGCAAAATGTGCTAATATAAAAATATTTTATATATACTAACCTAGAATACCACATTTTAGGGAGGTTATTAGCAATTGATATGGTTTTTACATATTCTTTATATTTGCGGTCCTACCAGTTTCAATCTTTAATTCCTCCCATTTGATAATTTTCTTACAAATATATTCTTTTCTAAGATGCATTTGACAGACATCTCCTTGGTGCACACAGATTCCCACTTCTCAGTGTAGTATTTGAGAACATTAAGGATTCTCATGCTGCTTAGTGGACTAAAGAAAATCAAAATGGTAGCAATGTGTTAATGGTCAGAGTGCCCATTCCTGTGAAGGAAGGGCCCCAAAGGGAACTGAATTTTACTTCCAAGAATTCACATCCAACCAGCTGCCCCTCCTCTACCTCCAACAGTAGATTCCAAAAGGACTCTAAATCTGTTTTCAAGGTTTGCCTTCCCTGCCTCTCTAAACTGTTTTTGAAGGTAGGAGGCATCATGGCAATGAAAATGGATACTGTTTTAAATTAATCAAAGTAATACAATAAGTGCCTGAAAACAAGGGGACTTATAAAATTACTGTTAATAAGAATCAAAAACGGAAAAAAAAAAAAAAAACTAATACTGCCTTTGGCAAGTTCTACATTGCCAGAACCCATTCTGATTGCTTCAAATTTTCATCATTCCCAGCTCCACACCTAAACCCCTCTCCCCCTCAAACCCACATGAGACTGAGTGACATTTTGAGTTTCTCCTGTGAACAGAGACTTGAGAAGAACTTTGGTGGGTGCCAGTAGGTTTGCTTTTGTTGTTTTTTGTTTTGTTTTGTTTTGTTTTGTTGAATAGTTTCTTGGATCAACTGCTGAGCCTGATACACAGAAACTAGTCCTCCTTCCTCCATGCCTTACAGCTCTAGACCATGTGAAATAGACAGCAGTTCCTATTTGGTTTCATTTTGCTCTTTCTTTAAAAGAAATACACATGGGCTTGATATACTGGCTTTTTATGAACAGTGCATGTCTAGAACCCCAGGGTCAGAGAACCTACCAGCCCTTCAAAGTGATGGAGCTATAAAGATTTAATTAAGGGGAGAAGAAAATGCACATTCATTTGTACATGCTTCCCTTTACACCACCCACAGAATCCAATAAACAGTGTAGGTTACTAGACTGTAACTGAGACTCTTTTATTAGATATACTTGGGGGACAAGCTCTCTTCGGAATCACCTGTGCCAGATTTGTAAATTCATCAGGTAGGTTTTTACTTCCCTCTCAAATGTTAATGTACAAGGAAATATTTTACGATGTTATAAATAGAACATTTTTACAAAGTAGATGAAGACTATTTGTGTTTATATTTTAGAGAACTGCAATGGTTAATTCTGCATGTAACCTGAGTAGACTATGGTGACCAATTATTTGGTCAAACTCTAGTCTAGACATTGCTATAAAGGTATTTGTAGATGTGATTAACATTTACAGTCACTTGACTTGAAGTATGGTAGGTACCTTCATAATGTGGGTGGACTTCTTTTCATCATTTAAAAGCCTCAAGAGCAAAGACTGAAGTTTCCCAAAGAGGAAGGACTTACACCTCCAGACTGCAACAAAGAAATGGTGCCTGAGATTTCAGCCTTCGGACTCAAAACTGCACCAACTCTTAAATAAACTTTCAGACCTCATGGCTTACCCTAGGGATTTTAGACTTACCGGCCTCCAATTACATGAAACAATCTCAGTCAGTCTCTCTCTCTGTGCTCCCCCCACCTGCCTTCCTCTTTCCATCTATACATAAAACTCTGATTATTATAAGCACTAAACCTCTCTCTCTCTTCTCCCTACCCTCCTCTCTCCATATACATATATATATGACTCTGATTAATAAAAGCACAGAACCCAATGCCTAAAAGAATCTGCATATAAGCAAGTCAGGGCAATTTACTGGTTCATTTGTACTTATTTTATTTTCCTCTCTATGTTAGTGTGTAAGACTGGGCACCAGTCTATATAGCATTTCAAACATTTAGCCCCAATAAAATTTCTTATTTTCCCCCATGGTGTTGAAATTGCCTTCATAAAAAGGCAAATCTCTTCATTTAATAATCTGAGATCAACCATATGATGTTACAGGCAGCACATGAAGGTATAAATGAAAAGACTAAGATAGAAGTTCCAACAGGGCAGGTGGATCTTACTTGCCAATAAACTCTTTCCCAGTTTTGCCTGTGGTCTATTCTGTGAAGGGATAGATACGTAATTAGAATTTTGTTTCCACCTTTGCTTTTCTTGCTATGCTAAAGTGCCTGGGTATGCCTATAGGCAACTGTGGGTCTGAGTATCTGTTACAGGAAACAAATCATGGTATTATGGTCCTAATGCTACAGAGAGTAGCATTAAAAAGATGCAGCAAGGAATTCTTTTACTTGGGACTAACCTCTGGCATGTTCTGAGGTCTGCTAAGCAGGATCCACACAAATTAGGCTATGGGAGAAATAAAAATACATTTTTCAACCCTGGTTAAAAGATGCCTTGGGTCCCAGTACTCTGCAACGGCAACAGAAATTAATTCCAAGGACATGGAAAACAATGACACAGACAAATAGCTCTCTTTGCTACAATTCTATAATCAGAAAAGGGGAGAGCTGAAACATCTGCTTGGCAGTTAACTTACAACACATCCGAAAAACAAAGGAGCTGGCTTATTTTTTTAAGTAATCAACAAGAGGTACAAGATCAGAATTAGAATGTTTTATACAATTATTTGAAACTTTATATTTGAGCTCTTGCGAAATTAAATTCTACTCACACAGTATCAGGCCATCTCCCTGTATTTTCCTGTCCAACGGAAATTGGGAGAAGTGTTCTGAAAGGCCAAGATGATGGTACATTTTTTGTTGAACAGGTAAAATTAACTAAACTCAAGAAAAATAAACATAGCTGGCTATACCAGTGGTAATATATTACATGCAGACCTTTATATTACATTAGCATCTGAATGTAAGTTCCATGAACTACTGCATGTCTCACAGAGCAATGCACAGGACTTGGTAGGCAATCGCCAATATTTGTCACATGAACAAGTGAGCACTTTTTAAAAAGAGGGTCTTATTTAATCTTCATTATGGTTTCTGAGGTTATTTGTATTTCAAAAAGGAAACTTTGGCTTCAAATGGTCAAGAATTTGCCTTAGGTTACATAGACAGTAGATCAGGCATTCTGTGTTTTGTTTTAACAAGATTTTCTTCCTGACACAAAGAAATGGAACTTGACAGTGATCACCAGTTGTGGAACTTAGGTCTATAGAAACATACTGAAAGTAATTCCATGGATCACTCAAGGAAAAAGGTAAACCACAGAGACATCAATATGGGAATGCACTAACTTGAATGAACCAAAACCTGCCACAGATAACAAGCCTTAAAAAATGTCTGGATTAAGCCCCTAGTCATACAATTATGACTAGAGAAGACACAAGGTGAGGTAAGATATACTGCCAGGAAACCAGTTAGTCAAGAGGTATAAACCAGATTTGAAGGCTAACTATGATTATTAAGTAATAGCCTGTTATCAACTAAATCAAATAAATTTATAAATCAAACTCAAAACTTGATTCATATGAACTTATCTGAAGTTGTCTAAAAATAAAAGATTTGCAATTTTTGAGTCCTCTCTGATTAAAGCATAATTTACTAAAATCTCAGACAGATAGATACATATAATCTAATCTTCAACATTTTCTGGAAGTTTTATTTTCTTGTTTTCTTAAACAATCTATTCCCCTTTTTGCCTCTACTGCAAGATATACACATTTCTCCTGTGTTCTTGCTTTCCTAAAGAAATAGAAGAGTGCTGACATATTTTTAGCAAGCTAAATTTTATTTAGCCATAAATTTTCTGAAATACAGCATTTTCTTTTATTTTGGTTGCCCATTTCTACCTTTCCTATGCAGTATTAGTAACTGAATATTTAGATGTCTTTGTTCTCTGGAGCTGATGAAAGTAGTACTGAAAACAGTGAAACACCACTAATTATATAAGGAAGGATGGGGCGCCTGGGTGGCTCAGTGGATTAAAGCCTCTGCCTTCAGCTCAGGTCATGGTCCCAGGATTCTGGGATTGAGCCCTGAATTGGCCTCTCTGCCGGCCTCTCTGCCTGCCTCTCTGCCTATTTGTGACTTTTGTCTGTCAAATAAATAAATATAATCTTTAAATAAGGAAAAGATACATGAGTTTTTCTCTTACCCAGCAAGACTTCTGAGTTATGGAAAACAAGCTATATGCAAGATCAAAATGGACTCTGGAAGGGTGAGATTCTAATTTGAGCTGTGGCAAGTTCAAATCTATGTGCTAATTAGTAAGTCAAATAATGATGACTGAATAAAATTAAAATTAGAATTTTAAGAATTAAAAGTACATGAAAGTTAAGTGTAATGATTCTCAATAGAAAATTAAGACATAAATGTTATAAGAGATTCTTAAATAACACCTTCTTTCAGTAAAGAATCCACTAAAGGCACGCATAATTCCAAACAAAACACTATTTCCATGAAAAATGACTTAAAGCCTTATAGTGGAATTTATGATTTTCTAGACCGAATTATACTGCCTATTATATAAAAAATAAATTTCCTAACATTTCAGTACATATATTCACTATACATTTCCTTTCTTTAAGTAAAACATCTGGTGATTTTTTTTTTTACTAAAATCAGACATGGTTATATCAAATTTAAGACCATTATTATGTTTGTTTTTACCCTGTTGCTATGGTACAATTTTAAAAGTATACAATAACTTCATTTATGAAGTTCCTACTATTTGCCAGACACTTTACATGCATTATCTCTTGCATAAAATACTGCCTCAGTGTTTTAGTGGAAGAAAACAAATTTCAGAAAATTTAAGTAATAGCAGAGGTAACACAGCTGATAAATGATAAAGCTGATGATTAAACCATTGTTTATCAGACTCCAGCATGATTTTTTTCTCAGACTACCCAGAGAGAAAGCAAACCATGAAAGGCTTTATAGGTACTGGGTCTTACACAGGGAGATTGAGGCTAAAACCACTTAGCATGCAGTTAAAGAAGAACCTACAGTATTTTTATGGTCACCTTGAGGAGTGCTCCAAATTCCTGAAAAATAACAATCTTTGGAATTTGGGAATAAGAAACTGGAATTCAGAGGACTTCATGGGAAGTCCTTAAACCTAATTTAGTCTATATTTTTAATAACTTTTTTGTGTTTTTAAATAATAATAAGTGACCATGATAACCAGTAAAGCATATTTCTTTGCCAGAATTACACAAAGTTTCAGATATTTTCTGTAATATATATATACATACATATATGTGTATACACACTCATATATATGCATAGTTTATTATTATGAACAAATATATTGTGGCAATATATTTCAATAACATTAAAATACACTTACTTGATATAAGATTTGATAATAGAAAACATTAACACAACATCAACACAAAATATATACGTAGAAAATTATTTTAGGGGCACCTGGGTGGCTCAGTGGGTTAAAACCTCTGCCTTCAGCTCAGGTCATGATCCCAGGATCCTGGAATCGAGCCCCGCATCGCATCGGGCTCTCTGCTCAGCGGGGAGCCTGCTTCCTCCTCTCTACCTGCTTCTCTGCCTACTTGTGATCTCAGTCTGTCAAATAAATAAATAAATAAAATCTTAAAAAAAATTTTAGAATTGTAAAATACCACAGCTATTTAATATTTAAAAGTCATTGTTTTAAAAATGACATTTTTAAAAAAGATTTAATTTATTTATTTGACAGAGAGATCACAGGCAGAAGAGAGAGAGGCAGGCAGAGAGAAAGAAAGAAAGAGAGAGAGATGGGGAAGCAGGCTCCTACCCAGCAGAGAGCCCGATGTGGGGCTCATGGGATCATGACCTGAGCTGAAGGCAGAGGCTTTAGCCCACTGAGCCACTCAGGCGCCCCTCCTTAAGTGTTTTTGTTTTGTTTTGTTTTGTTTGTTTCGTCTTGTCTTTTTTGTGTCCCTGGAATGTAGGATTAGGAAAAAAAAATAATAAAGCAAGAAAGAAACATACATTTTCTGAGAAAGCCAGGAAAAAATTCCATCCTGAAAATATGGTCCTCAGGTATATTACCTTTTACTGAGACTTGAGAAAAACTACAAGGTTTTGTTCATATAATTCTTTAAAAGAAATTCATTATCTGCCTATTTACATATCTCTACCTATCTACAAATCTATCAAGAGAAAATAAACCAAGAGTTTAAAAATAAATCACAGTCCCTCTGAACAAAGGAATTTCAAGAGAGTTACAAAAGCATTCATCAGTATCATAAGGTAACAATGACATATTACAATAAAAGTAGTTTTTATAGAAATATTAGCTTTGGAAAAACATTAAAATTGAAAGGATTTAGGTTGGTATGATGTCTTCTCTAACATATACCACCATTTTAGTTTTTGTTTAGGATAGATATGCATCGGTATATATCTTTACACGAGCAGAGTAATGAAATTGAAACTAAATAGGCAAGCAGATGCCATATTTTAGGTCCTGGATGCTCAGTATGTTGGTTGTAGGATTATGGTAAAGATGGGTAATGCTCACCAATATTTGTCTTCCATCTTCCTGGCACTCAGCTGGACTACAGTTTTCTGACTTTGGATCTATATGAGACCATTTGGCTAGATTTTGGCACTGGAGTATTAGAGTGATGTGTATCATCCCTGGGATGATGCAGTTAACAGCAAGTATGCCTCCTCTTGTTCTCTATTTCTTCTTGCCTCCTACCCTGCCCCCTCCTAAAACCTCATCTCTCTCTTCCTGCCAACCAGATACAAACGGTCCAGCAGAGGATTCTGAGGCCCTAGGGCTGTGAAGGCCATGAGATGGAAGGAATCTATACTCCTAAATTGTGAGCAAAGCAGAGCCTGTTCCCCACCATCAGTATATTCTCTCAACTTTCACTGAACTATTACCACATAATTGAGAACTAAAACTTTGTTGTGTTAAGCCACTGAGTTTTGGAACTGATGGTTACAGTAACTGATATAACATATGTTGACTCACAGAAGAATAAACTTTCAATGAGAGAACTTAATTCTTATTAAGATTTTAAACTTTAAGGAATTATCTGATCAGACTGATTTTATGGTTGACAAGTATCTAATGTTATTCTGGTTGTTTTAGATGATAGAAATTTACAGGAATTAAAACATATGCTGCTTACACAGAAGCTTCCTTAATATGACAAAAAATATTGACCAAAAAACCCTACACAATCATACTCAATAACAGAATGCTGAAAATAAGAATGCCTCTATCACCAATTTCATTCATGATATTATTGGAAGTCCCACCTAGTATAATAAATTAAGAAAAGGAAATAAAAAAGCATAAGGATTACAAAGGATGTTATAAAACTGCCACAATTAAAATACACTCTGATCATATATATTTAACAATCCAAAGATTTACAAACTATTAAAATTAATAATGAATTTGGCTAAGTTGCTGAGGATAAAGTCAATATAGCAAAATCAATCGTCTTTCTGTTGACTAAGGCAGTCTTAACATTTTCCTCAGCTTGACTTCTTCCTGCCTCAGGGCTCCTGACCTCCTTCTCATCTCTGCTCTAAAAGAATCCAAATGGTTTAACTACAGAAGTCTTTCTATTCCCTTTTCTTAGAGCATTTACTTTAGAAAATTTGTAAATATAAATTATTTCTTTGCCTTTTAAGATGTAAATCTTTTATAAAGCTTCTTGCCAGATTTACAACTCAGGACTGACTGTCTTTCTCAAGGCCCTGAAAGCTAACCCTTTGAGATGTAATCATCAAGGAAGATACTACCCCTATTTCCCATCTGTGTGAGGAAGGAGCCTGACTCTGGTAATCATCTTGCTCCAAGTTGTAAATAAACCCTCAGTTATGATGATACAAGAAGGTTTTCTTTTCCTTTAGATAAGGACAGTTAACAAAAGAGATGGGGTTCCACTCCAGCTCTTAAGAACCCTCCCATACTTCATTTCAGCAGAGTTGAATACAAATGTGTTCTGTCCTCTTTCACTTATTGCAATAGCTTTGACTAGTCTGCCTTGCCTTTTTATTTTGTCAGGTACAGTTTTTATCTGAAATTATAAACTGGTAATAAATAGAAAACGAAGTTTAAAAATACCATTTACAACAGCATAAAAAAGCATCAAACATTTAAGACTAAATCTACAAAAGATATACAGGACATTTACACAAAAATCTAAAATAATTTCTGATAGAAAATTGAAAAGTGTGATATGATACACTATGTTCTGGAAGACTCAATAGTATAAAGATGAAAATTCTCCTCAAATTCATCCGTAGGTTCAATGCAATCCCAATCAAAACAGTAGCAAAACATTTTGAAGATATGATAAGCTAATTTTCAAACAAAAGGCAAAGTGCCTAAAATAGCTAATACAATTGCAAAGGACAAAGCCAGAGGATGTGCCCATCAGATGCTGCTATTATATACCTATAATAATTAAGAATGATAATGTTGACACAGAGTTAAACAAACTGACCAAGAAAACTAAAGAGAGTGTCTAGAAATAGAACCACATACATATATTCACTTGATTTATGACAAAATCAATACTGTAATACAAAAGAGAAATGACTCACTATCTCTTCAGTAAATGTGCTAGTTCAACTGAATATCCCTATGAAAATATTTGTATATGAAAGGTTTTGTGTGTGTGTGTGTGTGTGTGTATGTGCACCTGCACGTATAAGGATCCCACACATCTATATCTTTTAAAAACAAAATAAAGGAGATGAAACATTTTTATGGATTCAAAATAGGCAAAGATTTCATATACAGCTCATGGTGTATTAACTATTAGCGAAAGAAATAATGTATTAGATTGCCTAACATTAGGGATTTCTGGTCATTAAACAATGATCTTTAAAAAATAAGAAGAAGGGTGCCTAGTTGCCTCAGTAGGTAAAGCATGTGATGCTTGCTCTCAGAGTCTTAAGTTCAAACCTCATGTTGGGCATGGAGCCTGCTGAAAAAAAAAAAAAAAAAAGGAAGAAGAACAAAAAGAACAAAGAGTGAAAGGAGATTTTTACAAAACATCTGAGTAATAGCCAGAACACATAAACCAATTTTAAAGAATGCAATCAATAAAACAGAAACATGAACAAAAAATTTGAATGTATTGCAGTGAATAGCCAAATGGCTGATGAACAAATAAGCAGGTGTTCAATGTTCAACTTCATTAGTCTTTAAGAAAATGCAAATTAAAACCACCATTAAATATAACTACACATCCACCTGAATGGCTGCAGTGGCAAAGACTTTAATTATGAAGCGCTGACATGGATGTCGAGTACTCAGAACCCTCATGCCCTTTGGTGAGAGTGTAAACTGCACAACTACTTAGAAAAGTGGCCATAGATACTAAACCTGAATATCTGCAGATCAAACAACCCCAAACTCCTAGCTTATTCAAAACAGAAAATTATGAGAAAAGACCTTCATTAGAATGTTCACAGCATCACTACTCATTGCGTCCCTAAAGTGCACATTACCTAAATGTCTACCAATGATGAATGGACAAATAGAATGTGATCTAGCCAAGCAAAGGAATACTCTCCTGCAACAGCAATGATGGTCTGAAAATATAAGCTTACGTCAAAGAAGTCAGACACAAGAGCCCACTGTGATGACGGGATATTTACACTGTTCAGAATCAGGTAAAACTAGTCTGTTTGGAGATACACCAGACACTGGATTATCTGTAGGGGTAGAGGTATACAGTCTGGAAAAAACACCAGAAAGGGGTGCTTCTGGGTGCTAGGAATGTTACCCTCTTGCTGGATACATGGCTCTACTCAGTTTCTGGAAATACACCAAGCTACATACTTTGATAGGTTCATCTTTCCGTACACATATTATACTTCAATAAGAAGTAAAAACTTTTGAAAAGGTAAATAAAAATCACCAAAGTATATTATTTTAAAACCTTATGGAAAGGGGTGCCTTGTTGGCTCAGTCAGTTGAGTGCTGGATTCTTGAGTTTGGCTTGGATCATGATCTTGGGGTCACGGGATCCAGCCCCTGAGTCAGGCTCTGTGCATAGTGGGGAGTCTGCTTCTCTCCTTCTCCCTCTCCCTCTCCTTTTCCCCTGGCTCTTACATGCATACTCAGCGCACCCTCTCTCTCTCAAATAAATAAATAAATCTCTAATTAATTAATTAAAATAAATAATATTATAAATAATAAATTAATCTTTAAGGAACTTATGAAAAGGTTAAGTTTATGGTGTGAACTAGCTTCTCTAGCAGGCAAGAATTTACAAGTCAAAGATTAAAAAAATTTAAGAGAAAAAACACTTGGAAAAATAACACAACCACCTATTTTATGCAACAGACATAAACTAACATATTGTATGATATACATTATTTCTCAACAACGTATCAATCAAAACTGTTTTGATTATATTCCAATTGATCTTAAGTCACTAATGATTTCTAGCAATCCAAGTTTTCCTATGCCAATGTACATTTAACAGTACCTAAATGAGGACTTAAAATAAACCTGAGGAATGATCTTTCAAATAAATCTATTTATATTTTTCCAAGTTTTCATATTGTGAGTAAAGCAACTTCAACTGCAAACCTCTACTGCAAAAAATAAGTCATTACGGTATTTACTTTTGAAGAAATACAGTTTGATAATCTACTAAATAATTGGTTTTATCTCCAGAGTTTTTAAATAAAAAACCTAGAGATTATCCTAACATAATGGTCTAAGAAAGTAAATCACGCAAATACAAAATAAAAAAAAACTATTTTCTTTACTCCCCATTCCTTCTTTCTAATGACTACTTCTTTTCTTCTCTACGTTATTATACAAAATGCAAGTTAAATAAAAAAGCAATTTTAAGTAGAAAATTAATATTCATCTGGCTTTACCACAAATGTTAGCTTAGCAAGAATTCACTTTTTCCCCTATAATGTAATTGTTAAAAGTATTAAGTATATTTTCTCTAGAATGTACATTCATTTCATAATATGTCAGTATTATTTGATTTCTCAAATGTGGAATAGAGTTAATATTGAATAAATACTTGTTTTCACAGATTATGGATATAAAATACTATGCCACAGAAAATGAATCTTTGTAAGTAGATTTGTCTTTGTGCTACAAAACAGTAAATAGTAGCGGGGAAGGGGTGCTCCTGGGTGGCTCAGTGGGTTAAGAGTCTGCTTTGGCTCAGCTCGTAAGCTCACAGTCCTGGGATCCAGCCCTACCTGTGGTTCCCAGCTCAGTGAGGACCCTGCTTCTCCCTCTCCTCAATGCTCAGGCTTTGTCTCACTCTATCTCTCAAATAAATAAAGTCTTCAAAAAAAAAAAAAAAAGATAAACAGTTCCGTTAGTGTAAGAAACATGTAAGAGATTTCCATTTGGATGACTGGAGGGCTTTAGGCATTTCAGATTTTGTAACATCAAATCTGACTATTTTATGGCCAATCACTGAATTCTCAAACACACGTGAAGCATCTAAGGATTAATTCAATGTGGTGGCACTGAAGCCAAGTAGCACCAACTAAATAGCAACTAAGACTTACATTAGCTGAAGTTTTGTTCATCACATGTCTGGAAGACTGTTGAATCTATGACTCAGCTTTGCAATCATTCTTAAAGTGCAAGTTGGAGAAGACCACTCACTCCTCAGTGAGCCTATTTTTAATAACAAGGAGGAATGAGCTGGATTTGGGAGGGGATGAATCAGGAGTTACTGAAAGTTCTGAAAATACAGTTGAGGTTTATGGTGCCACTTTGAACAAATAAGCACGTACTTCCACATAAGTCAAATAGGTGTGTTAAATTGTGAACCCTTCACATTATTCTAAATGGAAAAGTCTCTCCTATGGTAATTAAGACAGAATAAGATAAGTCTCTACAAACAGATATCCAAAGATTTCTGCCAGGTATGATTAAAAAAAATTAAAAAAGCAAGTTTCAGAACAGTACATACTATAGGATTCACTTTTGTTAAAATGAATATGTGTGTATGTATGTATGTATGTGTGTGTGTGTGTATTTAGATCTTCAGTAATAATTATGGAAGGTACAATACAGTTTTGAGACAGGATAGGTGGGAGCAGAGGTTAGAACAAATTTTATTTTTCTTCATGTAATTCCATATGATTTGAAAATCTGAAATAAGAAATCATTTTTTAAAGATTTATTTGACAGACAGAGATCACAAGCAGGTAGAGAGGCAGGCAGAAAGAGAGAGGAGGAAGCAGGCTCCCCACTGAGCAGAGAGCCCGATGTGGGACTTGATCCCAGGATCCTGAGATCATGACAGGTCATGATCATGAAGGCAGAGGCTTTAACACACTAAGCCACCCAGGCGCCCTAGCAACTTCCGAATATACAATACAGTACTGACAGTCATCATGATGTACATTATAGGCCCAGAATTTATCTTATAAATAAAGTTTGTACCTTTTCATCACCTTCATCCGCTTCATCCATCTCCTCAACCCCACCTCTGGCAACTACTATTATTTTATTTATTTGTTTTTTAAGTTTTTTTAAAGATTTTATTAGAGAGAGAGAGAGTGTGTGTGCACAAGCCGGGGCAGGGCAGAAGGAAGGGGACAAGTAGACTCCCCACTGAGCAGGGATCCCAAGGTAGGGCTGGATCCCATGGCCTTGGGATCATGACCTGAGGCAATGCAGATGCTTAACCAACTGAGCCACTCATACACCCTACCATGATCATTTTATTAATAATATCCTCTCATACACAATTTATAATATTAGGACCAATTTATGTTTTTTTCTTCTTTTGCTCAGACTTTTGTTGTCATACCTAAGAACTCCCTGCCAAATTCAAGGTCATGAACACTTGCTTTCTAAGAGTTTATAGTTTTAGTTCTTATATTTAGGCTAGTGATTCATTTTAAAATGATGTTTTAAAATATAGTTGTATACAGCACCAAACATTGCTCATGGAAATCCAACAGTCTCCCCACCATTTGTGAAGGAACAGTTATTCCCCGCCCTGAATGATCTTGACAGCATGGTCAAAAATCAATTGACCAGAGATATAGGTGACTTTCAATTCTATTCCATGAGTTATCTATATTTCTATCCTTGTACCAGTACCACACTGGCTTAATTATTATAGCTTTGTAGTGTGTTTTCTTAAATGCTTATCATGTTAAAGTTCCCTTCTTTTCTTATTTTTTGAGTGTTTTCATCATGAAAGGATGTTGGATTTTGTCAAAAGCCTTTTCAGCATCCATTAAGATAATCATTTTCCCCTTTTCTTCTATTAATGTGATGCATTACATGCATTAATGTTCTTATGTTGACCACCTTTCCATCCATCACTTAGCATTCACTTGGTTGCTTTAAACCTCTCACTTTTCCAGAGTTGAAAAATTTGGCTCTGACATTTCATTGTTGTGTTTTTCTTGTTGTTGTTGTTGTTTAAGATTTTATTTATTTGACAGAGGGAGTGAGAGAGAGCACAAGCAGGGGGAGCAGCAAAGGGAGAGGGAGGAGCAGGCACCCCGCCAAGGTGGGAGCCCAACGCAGGACTCGATCCCAGGACCCTGGGATCATGACCCGAGCAGAAGGCAGATGCCCAACCACCTGAGCCACCCAGGCGCCCTCACTGTTGTGTTTTGATGTTTTTATTAGGGATGAGAGCCTGAAGCCACTGATTCCACCATTTTGTTGATGTCGCTTTTACTTTTTATCATCTATAGTTATCAAAATCATTAAAATTATCTGCGAACCTACTCTATCTTATTCTATACTTCATAATGCAATGTTCCAGGTAATAGACCAAACTTTTTCTTAGCAATTCCAATCCTATTATTATTTAAAAACTTTGAATTTAATAACTGTGACTCTAGACAAATAACTTTACCTCTCTCAGCTTCAGACTCTTCACTGGTGAAATGTATATACTTATACCATAACATGGAATCTATTCCATAAAGTGAAGATTGAATCATTTAAATAGATAATTCAAGTAAAGTATTTCACTCAATTTTTATTAACTATTATGGCAATCATAACAATAACATTTTGCCATGTACAGAGTCTCTTAGTTCATTGGTTTTTGTGTTATTGCTAAAGTCCTTTTTAACATATTATTAGAATAAGGGACCTAATCAGACTTAATGGAAAGATATAATAATCAGGAAAATATAATCCTACCAACAAGTAATTTACTGCACTGCAGATAACACAATACAGTTATAATATACTACAATATATGAATGTTCTGATGGGGTTACTAACACCATTTGATTATGTATCCAGAAAAGAGAGAAGTTCATTCTTCCTTCCAAATAAACTACAAATACTTTGAATGTGGAGAATATGTTTCCAATATCCCTCTATACCAAGAATGGAAACTGGACTAGGCATATAGCTGGAGAATACACATTCACGCCTTGGAGCCCTAGTACCTGACACCGTAGCCTTGTAGGAGGTGAATATGAACTATGTCCTCTAAGACTACACAGTCTTTCAATAAAAATGCAGCAATATCTCCAAGAAACCTGAAACCCTATGACAGTTTGAAATAAACTTTTTATGGGAACATATAACCCAGTCTTATACTAAGTTAGGATAACAGACAGAAACACACTAGTTTTAATAGTACCCATTAAATGGAGTTTTCCAGCTGAGAACACATAGCCTTTTAAAAAATATAATACTAGCTTTTCTTTATAAAGTGAAAAACAGTAATTAGTGGGGGCAAAAAAATTATCTTTGATATTCAGTGTCTGGAAGGAAAACATATGTTCAATGTTTTTGTTCTCTGCTTTATTCAAAATAATTTATTTGTGGAAAAAAGATCATGAAAATAATTCAGAATCTTTTACAAAGGAGGTTATTTTCAAAGAGGAGATTTAAGAACAATATAAAATGAGACTCTGGGTTCAGTATCTAATATTACCAAGAAAAGTGAAATTCCCATAAAGCAACAATCAGTAACTATAGCAACCCTGCAAGGTAGCACAAAAGGGCTCATCTTAATGCAGCACAGTTTTATAAAATTCATCATCCTAGATGTGACAGTATGTACTATCTTTTCTGGTCTGCTGTGACATCCTAATACATAGACATTATTAACTATAACCAATGGCTCATTTATTACCAGTCAAGAAAGTTATATCTTAAATACACATGTTTAAAATCAAAATGAGGTGTTTAAACAGTTAAGCTTCCTAACTATAAATTACCAAAAATGAAAATACGAGTAAAGCCAACTCTGCCAACATTTTTAATTTAAACATAAAAACACCAATATCTATTTATAGGTTTATTTTCAACAACTATTTTATATTAGAATAAGGAAAACTAATCAAAGGGGTATGATGACTCTATAGTGAAAACTTCCAAGATAAAATCCCCTTGGTCTCAAAGTACACAAAACTTGATGCATAAAAATGAAGCTGTTCTAGCAGACTTGAAGAACATACCTACTGAAACTATCAGTGAGCATCATTAATAATTCCACAATGGACTCAATGTGAAATAAAATAGTTTTTTTCTATTTAAATATGTTTGATGATGAAATTAGGACATAATCTACATCAAGAACTCCTGAGAAAGTTTATGGATGTCATTTCCCCCAGAATGTCTAAATTACAAATAAATTGTAAATGTGTCCATACATTGATAAATTATGCACACACATAGATGTATCATTTTGTTTGTGTATTTCATAAACATACAGACACATACCCATTGTGCACACCATTTAGTTTAGTCTGAAAAGATTGGAGTTATAAATGTACTTAAAAAAAATTGTCTCTCCTCAAATAACTCTTTAAGGGGAAAATAAAACACCAAATAAAATAACGGAATTCAACCCATGGACTAAATATAAAGAACTCTGTAATTTGGTTTGGACTAAGCTTCTGGTTTTGATCATAACTAATACAGAAATTTTTATTTGATCATTTTATAGACCACTAAAACCATTTTTGCATTTCCTTTTAAGTAGTCTACTGGGGCATATAACAAACATATACTACTGACCTAATAAACGTGAAACTACATATAAAGGTGTTTACCCAAACATTTTTACTAATGGCTAAAGGGAAAAAACACAGAAATTAGATGAATGAAAGGCAGAGAGGCAGTGTGAAAATATAGAAATTTACTTAATATTTGTGAACATATATTGTGAAATTTCTGTCTAATGTGTTCATTTAGAAGGCCCAAAAAAAAAAAGTTGGTTTAAAAAAAGCTCTAGAAAATTCTGAGGCCCAAATGTTTAGTTTTTTTTCCTGTAATACCCTAGCTTCTATTTAAATAAATGTTTCTAATTTTTTAAAAGAAAAAAATCTTTATTTTGACACACAATTATACACAGAATAAATTAGACAAAAATTTCATAAGATTTGAGATGCAGAGAATTACAAACAAAAAAGAATTATGAATATGATTTTGAAGACCCAAGGAAAGTTAAATGCTGCTTGGAAACAAATTAGATTATTAAAGTCCATGTTCTATCAATAGTCACTTGGGTGGTTGGGTAGGAGTGTTTGTGTGAAACAGACAATATGTCCATCTAAGAAACAGTAAGCCCACTGAACAGTCATAAGACATTTGCTCATATTCTGCTAAGCAAGTTTTAAATATCCTTTAAGAACACAATTTTTTTTGGTTGTTGTTGTTGGGTGTTTTTGGTTTTGGGCTTTTTTGGGGGTGGGTTGTTTGTTTTTTGTCTCTAGCTATGTTGTTTTTAGGGAAACCTAAAGTCTAAAATACCCAAAGAAACACATGTGGGTTATTACCTCAATCATCAGTTCACAAGTACAGGTTCCTCTAATATGTACAACACTGGCCTTGTATATATGTGTTTTTCCTCAAAAAAAGATTAAACTTCAAAAAATATTCAGGACATGCTAAAACTGGGATGAGGAGTGAGTAGAAAATAGGGGCTTTAACGGGTACTTGTTATTACTAGTGTTAATCATTTGTCAGAACCTATTTTCTTACAGAATTAATAAAATTATTTAAGACTGAATGCTACTAGCCTCATTTTATTCAAATTCAAATTTTTAGCGTCCTAGAGAGATTAGACCAACTCCACTTTTGCTAAATTGTTCTCCACCACTAAACAGAGTTCTGGTGTCGGGAAAGAAAATTCCCAAGTCTCTCCTCTAATTGATCTAGCAGAGCACTACTGTCTATTTTTATTTATTTATTTTAGATTACCAAAGACTATATAAAAGCTAAGTACTTAACCATTTTCAGAGAATATCAGTTGCAGATACATAAAAGGCTACTGAATGCCATTTCAGTGAGAAAGCTAACAGAATTTAAAAATTCTCAGAATAGTTAAAAGCTTCAGAAATACTCTCCTGCCCTAAAAATAATGAGTAACAAAATCTGTGGTACAATTCTAAGAAAAGGATAGAAGTTTGAAATAAAGGAAACTTTTGGAAAATGTCTCAAACCATTTTGATGGCCTTTTAATATCTAGGAGTTAAAAATGATCAGAACTCTGACCAGAGGTATACCCTCGAGCTTACAATCAGACATGCATTTCTTTATAATACAGGCATATTTCAGAGATATTGCAGGTTTGGTTCCAGGCTACAACAATAAAGCAAACATGAGAATAAAGCAAGTCAAATGAATTATTTTGGTTTTTCAGTATATACAAAAATTATGTTTACAAAAAATTATGTTTATACCATATACTGTAGTCTATTAAGTATATAATAGCATTATGCTTTTAAAAAAGAATATACTTTAATATAAAAAGATTGCTAAAAAGTGTTAATCATCATCTGAGCTTTCAGTAAGTTGAGACCTTTTTGGTGGTGGAGAGGTCATAGCTGATCACTGTGGTGGTTGATGCAGGTTAGAGAGGCTGTGGCAATTTCTTAAAATGAGACAACATTAAAGTTTGTGGTATCGACTGACTCTTCCTTTCATGACAAAGATTTCTCTGTAGCATGTGATGTTGTTAAATAGCATTATACCAACAGGAGAACTTCTCTCAAAATTGGAGATAATCCTCTCAAACCTTGCAAATGCTTTATTAACTAAGTTTATTTAATATTTTAAATCCTTTGTTGTTTTTCAGCAATCCTCACAGCTTCTTCACCAGGGGTAGAATCCATCTCATCTTTCTTTGCTCATGCATAAGAAACAACTTCTCATCCATTAAATTTTGATGATGAGATTGCAACAATTCTGTCCCATTTAAAGTTCTGCTTCTAAATCTAGTTCTCTTGTTATTTCCACCACGTTTGGAGTTACTTTCTCCACTGAACTCTTGAACCACTTGAAATCATCCATGAAAGCTGGATACACCTTCTCCCAAACTCCAAACTTCCAAACTTGATATTCTGACCATTTCTCATGACTCACAAACATTCTTAACTGACATCCAGAATGGTGTATTATTTCTATTCATTTTACCCAGATCTATCAGAAGAATCACTATCTATGGCAGCTATAGCCTTATGAAATGTATTTCTTAAATAATAAGACCTCAAAGTCAAAATTACTCCTTAATCCCTGGGCTGCAGAATGAATGTTGTATTAGCAGGCATGCAA
The DNA here is from genome assembly GCA_003697995.1 of Taxidea taxus jeffersonii. NCBI lineage: Eukaryota > Metazoa > Chordata > Mammalia > Carnivora > Mustelidae > Taxidea > Taxidea taxus. The sequence goes on from RCUC01136481.1 coordinate 70,410, forward strand.
ACACTAATCTTATTGCCTATCTCCATAATAGCTCATGAGTGACCAGGTGCACTGTCAGGGAGAAGTAATATTTTGAAAATGATCTTTATCTGAATAGTAGGTCTCAACAATGGGCATATTCAATGAACTATGTTGTAAACAGAGGTGCTGTCATCCAGACTTTGTTTTTCTTTTATACAACACAGACAGTAGATTTGATAAAATTCTTAAGGGCCCTGGGATTTTCAAATCAGACAACAATCACTGTTGTCAATTTAAAGTTCAACTTAAAGTCAGCAGTTCCATTAGCCCCTAAGAAATGAGTCAGCCTATCCTTTGAAGCTTTTTGCCAGGCACTGACTTCTCTCCCGCTTTCAAAGTCCTAGATGACATCCTCTTCTAACTAAAGACTGTTCTCTCTACATGGAAAATCTGTTGTTCAGTGCAACCACCTTCATTCATTACCTAAGCTATATCTTCTAGATAACTTACTGCGGCTTCTACATCAGCACCTGTGGCTTCACTTTACACATTTGTTTTATGGAGATGACTGCTTTTGCTAAGCCTCACGAACCAATTTCTGCTGGCTTCAAACTTTTCTTCTGCAGCTTCTTTGCCTGTCTCAGTCTACATAGAATTGAAGAAGTCAGGGCCTTGCTCTGGATTACACTATGGCTTAAATGAATGCTACAACTGGTTTGGTCTATCCAGACCACTAAAATTTTCCCCATTATAGCAATAAAGTTGTTTTTCTTTCTTCCCACTGGTGTATTCACTGGTGTAGCACTTTTAATTTCCTTCATGATCTCTTCCTTTGCATTCATAACTTGGTTAACTGCTTTGTATAAGAACCCTACTTTGAGTCTATCCCACCTTACCATATATTTTTACTCATTAAACTTACTAATTTTTAGTTTTTGATTTAAAATAAGAGACATGTGATTGTTCCTTTCACTTGAATGCTTAGAGGCCATTGTAGTATCATTAATTCACCTAATTTCAATATTTCTGTGTTTCAGGGACCAGGGAGGCCCAAGGAGAGGGAGAGAGAGAGGGGAATGACTGGTCGGTGGAACAGTCAGAACATGCACAACATTTACAGATTAATTTTACTGCCTTATACAGGAGCAATTCAATTACAATAGTAACATCAAAGATCACTGGTTGCAGATCAGCATAACAAATGTAATAATGAAAAATTTGAAGTACTGTGAAAATTACCAAAATGTGACACAGAGACATGAAGTGAGCAAATGTTGTTGGAAAAAATGATGCCGATAGACTTGCCTGACACAGAACTGCCATAAACCTTCAATTTGAAAAATATGCAATGTCTGTGAGGCATAATAAAGGAAAGCACAATAAAACAGGTATGCCTGTTGTCAGTAACTATCATATATTTAATTTTGTTATTGTGTATTATCCATCAAATTCATGCTAATTCATGCCACAGTAAGTTATCTAGAAGATATGGCTTAGGTAATGAATGAAGGTGGTTGCACTGAACAACAGATGCTAATGAGAAGAAAGATGAGACTTAGTCACCAGTACGAGGTGTTTGCGTGTTTAAGAAAGACTCAAGGGGATAGGTAGCAAATCACACATTACAGTTGAAAATACAGTAAAAAAAAAAATAGTAAAAAAAATACTTAACACTTTAACTTTCTTTTCTGCAAAGAAAAACAAAACAGAAACATTCCTTTTTCCTTTTTTTTTTTTAAAGATTTTATTTATTTATTTGACAGAGAGGGATCACAAGTAGGCAGAGAGGCAGGCAGAGAGAGGAAGGGAAGCATGCTCCCTGCTGAGCAGAGAGGCCCGAATGCGGGGCTCGATCCCAGGACCCTGAGATCATGACCTAAACCGAAGGCAGAGGCTTTAACCCACTGAGCCACCCAGGTGCCCCTCCTTTTTCCTTTTAAGGGAAGAAAATGTAGAAAAGGCCCAATAATATATAACAAGTGTTTTTTGTTTGTTCATTTTGTTTTGTTTCTAAACAAGTTATTTGGCCATTAAGTTTTCTATTGGTGACCACCATCCCTACACTGTGAAATAATGGCATCTGTCTCCCCAGTTTCTCAAGAAAAGAATGGTGGCAGAGATAGCTGGGAAGAAAGAGTGAACACTGAAAAATCTGTCAGAACGCAGCCAGAAGAGCACTCAGAATAGCACCTGTACTCCCTCTATTTCTTTACTCCCAGCAACAGTCAAAACTGCCTCAACTCTTTCTTGAATTACAAAGCTTCCAGAAAAATGGTATGAATATTAGCCTCAGACATTAAAAAAGGCAGATAAAACCTTCAGAAATGGTGAAAGAGAAAGAAGAGAGATGATCAAGATATAAACTGAACATATGGACTGGAGGGAAAAAAAAGTTTATGAAATTTGGTCAGAAGTTGAAATTCAGGATTTCCTCTGGTTTCACTTTGGCGGAGGGAGGTCACACAGCACACTCAGTACTGAAGAGAAAAAAAACAGCCCAGGGCTCTCAGGATATTAGGAAATGGTAAAGAAAGCAGAGGATGTGGGAGAGATTAGAACAGAAGGAATGCAAATGAGGTGAGTAGAGAATGTAAAATTAACCAGGTAACTGGGAGAGTTAAAAACTACACAATTATTGCTTCCTTTCTCCCTCCCTCTCTTCCACTCTTCCACCCTGCACCCTTACTTCCTCCTCCCTCTTTCTTTCCGCAGAGAATCTTGAAGCATAATAATCGCAACCCATTATTACCCTCGGTCAAAAAAAAGTATAATGTTCCTTGAATTTTATACCAAATTCTGTTTTGAGAACAGCAGACTCCTAATTGTCCTAACAACATACTCTCAATAATCACACAAAATCAGAACAATAACACAGGTACTCTATTTTAATTCTGTGGCTTAAGTCTTGCTTAATTTTCATATGATAATTAGCACAAATCACTACATACATACTAGCTCTGATTAAGGAACGGCTTCTCTTGACCTGACAAATTTGATAACTACCTGTTGTAAGAGTTTGCTTTCCTGTTTTAATCTTTTTATGATTGTCACAACATGGAAACACATAATTGTGGTTTGGAAATATCAGATTATAATGTATCTAACTGGCATTCCACTTCACCAATCAGATACTGTAACCTAAATAGTAAAGTCTAATCTTAGCACAGCATCCAAGATTTTCATTATATGTAGTCACAACTTGACCGTTTTTCACTCTTTCAATAAAAAAAGAATCACTCTGGAAATGTGGGGAGCAATAAAGAATTTGAATGTGGACTATAATCTCCATAACTACTGTTTAATGTATTTAAAATCCCACCAAGATTTCAAATTGGCTCATATGCACTGATCTCTTCAGAACATTCAAAGCACTCTATTCCTGTGGTTTTTTTATGCACATTTGCATGTGATTATGTATCGTTACTTAAAAATAGCAACCATGTTCTCCTTTCTTCAGCAATCTCACTCTACCTGTCACTGACCTCTGCACACAACATATGCTCAATAAACATTCCTTACATTTAGGCAAATTATAAGTCAACTGAATTCCATCAAAACAAATAAAAATTAATTTCTGGCAATAGCTTCCTTTCCAATTTTATTTTTTAACCTCAAATTCAAAATAAGAAAAGTCTATGATGTAACTTATATGTTCTTTTCAGAAATAAATATATGCAATTTTAACATTCAAATATATCTATGTAATTGCTATATGCATTTTAATTAAGTACAGGATAATTAATTTAGATTCTTATATTACATTTTAAGCAAGCTTCGGAAAATATAAATACTATGAAAAACTATAAATACTTAATTTTACAAAACATTCATAAGGTTAACAACTGCATACAATTTATAATATACACTTAGTAAAATACAGCATTTAGGATATCATGCCAGGTTATTCCTTCTTGTACATTTAAGTCTTTTTATTAAGATGTTATTTATTTATTTGACAGACTGAGACACAGCAAAAGCAGGCAGAGCTGTAGGCCAAGGGATAAGCAGACTCCCTGCTGAGCAGAGAGCCTGACTCGGGGCTTGATCCCAGACCCCAGTATCATGACCTGAGCGAAAGGCAGATGCTTAACTGACTGAGCCATCCTTGTTCCCCTCATTTAAGTATTTTCTATCAGCAGCTTTCTGATAATAAAAGTCTACATGTGTAATATCTTGGGAATAAACCCAGTTCATAAATATTTAAGATATCTTCATTATACTGCATAACTTTTTAACTATTTTGTCCACTTACTATTTTTACTATTTATTTTACTATTTATATGTTCATATTATGACCTTAAGATTTCACATTCATAGAAAGGCTGTTTATTTGCAGTTCAAACACAAATGTATGCATTGGGCAGTGTGTGGAACTTGTAAATATAATGCTTATCTTTTGATTATCTAATTCTAAAGAGTGCTTTTGCTGTCTGATTACTTAGAGAGATGTACAGACCAGCAATGCTATACCTTTAATTAGAATCCATTGAAAAGTTGGTGAAGTGAATCTCTAGCCTAAGGGGGGAAAATGTACCATGTATTTCACAGACCTTGGAAAGGACACTATCTTTGCCTCCTAGGGAATCAAGCACTGAGTAAATAGAGTGTAGAAGACTACTAATGTCATACACTGTAATTCTAAGATGAAATAAGAGATTGAAACAGACATTAAATTTAATGGTGGCCCCTGAAGAAATTATTATTCTTTTAAAAGTTTAACTTAGATTATGAAAAATGTAAACTGTTAGTATGTTTTATCAGACCATACTTGTCTTTAGCTACTCTTTAATGGTATTTAACATTCATTCATATTTGAAAATTGAGATCAAGTATATCAGGCATTTTGTCAGACTGCATGAGTGTGACTGTGACTACTGTATCAGAATTTCTGGTTCTAAAAAAAAGCATGATCAATTAAAACAACAACATGAACATAATTCTGCACTGGGAAATGCATTTAATTATCACCTTATAGCTCCTAACAGCTCCATTCTGAAATGAGATGTCTAAATACCATTTCCTTAGTGAGACAGAATGGTATTTGATTTCTGATTTATTGATTGTGCACAAAACACAAACTAATAATTAGATTTCTTTTCACTATGATTATTGTTCTTAAACTTTACTTCAACATAAGAAAGGAATAAGAGAGTGGATCTTTAAAGCGTGAATAAACGATTGTAAAATTTACATGTTTTAACCCCGGTTTAGCAAAAACATAGCACATATGTATAGGTAGTCAATATTTTACTCCTCAGGGGCTTAGATTTTTCATTCTAGGAAAAGGGTTTTCTATAGCTTCCTTGAGGTTATAACTTTCAGCCAGGGAAATAATCTGTCAGTAACTATTGAGACAATAGTTAGAGTTATTTCCAATAACTCCCTCAACAGTTATTAAGGGAAAATATTGGTGATTTATTAAAAGATTCATACTTCTATCTTATAATAGTAAATGCAAAAGTAGGCCAAGTGAACGATGATATGATGACATGGAGAAAAGAGTAACTCCCATATTGCTGCTGCAGAGGCAGGAGAAATAGAAAAGTAGCAAGTTGGAATCAATACTAATTTTAGCCTTACTGATGAGATGCTTATTGATTACCAGACTGACCATAAAGCACAGAACACCAAGTCAACCGCATATGTCTGCCCTTCCTTCACCTCCTAGTGGACATGAATGGAATTGACTGTGTTTATTCCTAAATATATTTAAAAAAAACACTTGATTATGCGGGGCGCCTGGGTAGATCAGTGGGTTAAAGCCTCTGCCTTCCTTTGGCTCAGGCCTTGATCCCAGGGATCCTGGGACTGAGCCCCGCATCGGGCTCTCTGCTCAGCAGGGAGCCTGCTTCTCCCTCTCTCTGCCTGCCTCTCTGGCTACCTGTGATCTCTGTCTGTCAAATAAATAAATAAATAAATAAAATCTTAAAAAAAAAAAAACTTGATTATGCAATTTCATGGAAGACTTTGAGACTCACTGACTTTGTGCCATTATACTGTTTGAAAGATTTCCAAATGTCTAAAAGAAGAGAAAGAATTTTTTTTAAAAGCTAGTTAGTCATTATTTGAAGTAATATCTGCTTAAAACAGATTGCTGCTCTCATGAAATTGCATGCCAAGGTTAGGAAAACACTTTTTTGCTCTAACCAGTCTTGTTAAACTAAGTATCTTATTGAGGAAAAAAAAATCCATTTTTAGCTGATGATGTTTCTGTTTCTCTTGAATTGGGAATACACCATGCGCCCAGTTGTGGGTAAACTCTTGCCTTTACAAAGGCATAATTATATTTTTGAGAGATGGGTGGAGAACACTCAACATTGTCATTTGGTTCCTCAATTTATCATGTATCCATTCTATGAATATTTATCCATCAATGAATATTTTTTGAGTGACTACTACATAATGTCATTCATACACTATTATAGAGAGTGGGAGTACAAGCTCATTCAATGTAGGCAAAATCTCTGCCCTTACAGAGCACGCAATCTCATTGGATAAACAAATAAATAACTGTTGAATATAACATCCCATAGGAATAACTATTCTTTTTTTAAAGGCAGAGAAGATAACAATGAGGTCTTCTGCTTCAGACTGGATGGAAGCATGACTTTTGAACAGGGATTACAAAGAAACATGGAAGCTTGTATTGCCAACATTTGAGGGCAGAATATACAGAAAGAATATCAGGTGAAAAAGCCCTGATACAGAACATGACATTGATTAGGCATGTTCACTAGATGATACAGTCTTTAAAATGGAAATATAATATTGAGAATAATTTTTGATACAAACTGTGTTGCTTTTTATAGCAAGCTGTTTTTCCTTAGCCATCAGGAGTTGAGAGATCAATATTTCCTAAGGTTATAAGATCAATATTTCCTAATATTAGATAATACCAGGTTATTTGCATTATGCATCACAACTCATCAATCCTTCATAATTTCTGATGTTTTTCCCATTCAAAAAAATAATCTTTATTCATACAAACTTTATATGATGACTTTACAAAAGCACCAGTGCTTATAGTTAACCAGAGAAAAAGCCATTGAATCAGTCTGAACTTCACATGGCACATTAGCTTGATATGTGTATAATGTATAATAATTATATAATATTATATAATATATAATTAGATATTGTTAAAATATAATTATATAATAATATAATGTCAAAATTATTTTGACATAAAATCCTTAAACCATTCAGAAAACTTACAAACTTTAAAGATCTACTGGGTCTAAGATATCACGGCAAATTATATAAACATTTCATTTTTAAACATACATGGCAGGGCACCTGGGTGGCTCAATGGGTTAAGCATCTGCCTTTGGCTCAAGTCATGATCCCAGAGTCCTGGGATCAAGCCCCATGTCAGGCTCTCTACTCCATGGGGAGCCTGTTTCTCCCTCCCCCTCTGCCTGCCGTTCCCACTGCTTGTGTTCTCTGTCAGTAAATAAAATCTTTAAAAAATAAATAAACATACATGGCATATTGTGCACATAAACATATTTGCTCATAAACATATGCATGTAAAGTGATTACATGCTGAAATTGTCATGAAGGTGTTTCAGTTGCTGTATGTCATTCAATAGTCCTTTCAACAACACTGTATTCAGCTGCAAGGAATAGAGTTGGGTGACAGTCCCCAACAATGATCACTTTCAGGTTCTGCTGAGACCATGCTCTCCTGGGCAGCCCCTTAACCAAAGACTAAGCATGATGGTGAGACGGGGATGCCAAGGAAAAGCAGTGGGATATTGGGGCCTGGTCATTTCTACCCAACCAGGACATCTAAGGAGCAATCTTTGCTGCAAAGCTTTCCACACTCGGCTGAAGGATGATCAGATCTGTACCATAGTTCGAGGCTTGCCTCCCTGACCCATCTTGCTTCTTTCCTTTTCTATCTTTCACAGCTGCTCCCCTGAAAAAATGTTTATACCATCTGAGCATCTGCACCCTCAAACATCCAAGTGACACACATATGCTTACAGATGCACATATAAGTACCTGTTAATTTAGATTAGTGCATTATTGAAACTCTCTTCATTTACTGATAGTTTCACTGATGCCAATGAAGACAGAAAAATATTTTGTAAATACATTCATTCTACTAGAATACTAAAAAAGCCTTTCCCATAACAAAATATTTGACATCTGTGTAGAGTTTTTTAATAAAATTTTAATATAGAAGGAAGACTCACTAGAAGAGTCTTCTGTAGGGTTTGATACAGGATTTGGTTTAGTTGTCTCATCTAAATTATTAAAAGACCAGAAGATGTTACAAGCTGTTCTTACACCAGAGATATTGTCATGTCATATAAATAAAATGTTAGTGTAGGACAAGTCTTTACTATGTGCCTATTTTTATTGAACTAATAGCATTATCTTTAATTATGTAGGACAGCATTATAATTACAGTAACATAAATATAAGTCAGACCATACATGCACAAATGGAGAGTGATTTTTGCACTTTAATTTATTAATGAGAATCTCCCTGGTGCTATATAGATCTTGTAAAATTTTCCAACACTTAATATATTAAAATGTTGTCTCATTCTCAGAATTTTGACAAAAGAAACCGGGAAGATTGTCAGTAATTGTTCATTACTTTCAGCAAAGAGAATTTAAATCAATTAGAAGAAGTTCAAGATCTCATCCTAATTACTCATGTAGAACTTCTTATTTTCCACATGCTTTTCATAGAAGCAGAAACATTTAATTAATATTTTCTGTACACACAGAAAGAGTTGGAATAATACAAGAAGCACTTTACTGTATAAATGTATTTTATAGTGTCTAAGGCTCATTGAACACGAAAAAATGTTTACCACCATTCATAAAGATTAATGTAAAAATTACTGCTAATACAATGGTGGGCTACCTATGTGGTTACATAACTTAGAAATTACCTCAGTACTAAAAAATAAGCTTACCAAAAAGGATATTTTCCATTACGCAATCCCCTAGAAGAAGGTATCATTTTTAAAAATGTTGTTTTGAATTTTTAAATTAATTGAAAGAAAATGTGGCAATGGGAGTTTTGTTTAAACAGATAACCACATTAGTGAGGTTCAAAATAACAATGAGATACTTTTCTGACTAGGAAACAAAAGTTTCCTGGCCTTTGGCCAATATCATATACTTCTTAGACCTATGAAATGGTACAGCTCTTATTCCTTCATGTTACTCCTCATCTCACACTCACATCACATGCAATCATTGTTCCTTTTTCAAAAAAATAACATGAATAGCCAGCAAATAAAATATTTCAACTTTGAATACAGTTTTCACCACAAATGAATTGACACAAGAGTAAATAACATGAGTCATCTACTTTTCCGTGCATAAAGTTTAACGGAAGCTTCTGTACATCCTGAACCATTTAGGAGTAATTTATGATACTAAAAGAGAAGACACCATCTTTAAGCCTACCTGACCAGAAACAATGAGTCATTTTATGGGTGTTAAGGAATTCAATGAAAAGGTGATTTAAAAGGGCAGAAATAATAACAATTTCTAATTAATCCTTGTTCTAATTGATTGGCAAATGCTTCCAAAATATTGGATTTTCCCCCCATCAGAGAAAATGGCACTAAGTAATCTTTTCATTGTAGACAACTCACTTCACCACTCGTGTTATTTTTCTCTCCCATAAAATAAAGTATATTAGAGGCAATCTAATTAACTATGGTTTGGAGACAGACACCAAAATTAGTGGGTCAGGGTGGATTAAGACAAAAGATGGCTTTGACAAGAAATTTCATCTAGAGGCATTCAAATACAAAACCCTTGTGACATCCGTTTGGTTCACAACCCTCCAAAGCTCCCAAAGTTGGGATTTTGGACCCAGTTATCTCAAAACTCTCAGGGTCCTTCCAGCTCTAAGAAGCAATCTAGGATATCACTGATATAGTGAACTAATAAGATATAAGAAATAAAACATTGTAAGAGGGGATTAGGAAATTATTTCTTATTCTTTATGCACTCAGAGCTAGATATCAATGCTTGTTTCCTTTTACCTTGTCCCTAAGTCATTCAGATATTGCTTAATGGCATTTCTTCTAAGAAGAAAAAGTAGTTAGCAAGGGAAGAAGACAAAAAATATCCCAGCTCATATATTAAATACATTTATTGGAAACCTACTATGTGCAAGACTCTTGTAATGGACTCAGTGTGTCCCTTCGAAATTCATTAGAATGCTAACTCCTGATGTAAGAGTAACAGTGCCTTTGGGGAATAATTAAGTCATGAATGGGATTAATGCCCTTGTAAGAGGAGACAAAAGAGCTTGCTCTCTTGGTCTGCTCTTCACAGTGACAACAGAATGAGAAGACTGACAACTACAAAATAGCAAAAGGACCCTCACCAGAATGCAGTCTGCCAGCACTTTGATCTTGGACTTCCTTGCATCCAGGACTGTGAGAAATAGATGTTCATTGTTTACATCTCCCAGTCTATAATAATTGTTATAGCAGCCTGAACTAAGACAGTACTGTTGTAGATATTTGGATAAGTGAGTAAACAACACTGTCAAAGACACCTGTTCTTGTCCAGACTACATTCTGCAGAAAGGCAGGCGGCAATCATTAAACCTAGTAAAATGAATAATACAGGTATATCTTAGAAAATATGTGCTATGAAGAAAAATAGGGAAAACATGAAAACATGTTAGGTTAGAAAGGACTGGGAGGGCAGGAGAGGGGTGGAGGCCTGCACTATTTAATAGAGAAATTCAGGGTAGACCTCTGAAGTTGAAGTCTGAGCAAGTGAGTTTTTAGTTGAAGTGAGTTGAAGTCTGAGCAAAGACAGAAGATGTGAGGCAAGTGAGCTTCCAGAGATGAAAGGACTGCACATGCGTCATGTGCCTGAGCAACAACTGTAGGGAGGACATTGTGAGGGAGGGAGAGATTAGGGCATCTGAGAGGCTGCCTAGAAATAAATACCCCAATGCTCTGTAGCTGCAGTATGGACTTTCCTTGTAAGGATGAAAGAAATGGAGAGAAACTACAGTATTCCAAACAGAGGAGGAGCATGGAACAAGTTTTCATTTCCCTGATGAAATAGGAGACATCCTTTAGGACAACAGCTTTGGAGTCAAGCAGCTATATTGCTTATCAACTTGAATAATCAGTGTTGAGTTCCTTAATCCCCGTCAAATGAGCATAACACTATGAACACCACATTGGATGAGTTGTGAAGATAAATGAGATAATGCAACCAAAGAATTCTTTATTGTGACTGGAACATTATAACTGTTCAATAAATTATCTCTTACCTTGTTAGTTCTAACAAATGTTTTGTCCAAAAATGAGTACAGCTGATACCAGGATTATTTCAAAACCCCATTCCAACATCTAAGGTCAGACAGATGAATCGACCAACCAACCAGTCTCAATTATATGCAAAGGACTATTCTAGGTATCAAGAGGGTACACAAAATTTAAAATGAAGCTCTAAATAAGAATATGATTTAGGTGAAGAAATAAAACATACATACAAAAACATGATGACTGTATACTACTCGTCAACAAAAAGAAATAAACAAGTGCCATAAATAAACACATGGATGAATCTTAAATTCATTATGCAGAGTGAAAGAAACCACACATGAAGAGCCCACTTTGATAATGTGAAGATTAACCTATAGTGACAAAAGGCAGATAAGTGGTTTCCTGGGTCCAAGGGAAGATACAGGACTAGACTACACAAAGGGATGCAAATAATCTTTTGGATGTATTAGAAATGCCCTGTACTTTACAGGTGCCTTTACTGCATGTATGTTGTTCCTTCATAAAACCAATGCCAGTAAAACCAAAATCAATTGCAATAATAGCTGATTACAATGGGTTGGATGATCAAGCAAGAGTATACCTTTTACTAGTTTTGGTTATAAAATTACTGGACAAGTTTGACTCAGATTTGAAAGGCCACAGTAATTTCCAAACATGACTTGATTTGTACTAGGTCTAGAAATCTTCTTGAGCTTGAAGATAAAGTTCTCTTATTGGATTGATTAGTTTTAGACTCATCCAGTCAATATTTTAGTAACTTTATTCAGTCTTCCTATTTGTCTTTGAAGGATCCTCTCACTTGACATTTATTCTCTTTTCTTTTTCTATACATTGTCTCTTCTGCTTGGAAGTGGTCTTAATAGAGATTTATAGAACTTTTTTTTCTGTTTTCAATGTAACCCACAAAGATTTTAATTACAGTTTCATTTTTTAAATATTAGCAACTGTGGCATCTATCTGAAACCATTTTCAGATGATATATGAGAGGAGTATCTCATATCCCTAATTCTAAAAGTTCTCAAATGACTTTTTTAAAAGTAATTCCATATTATATTTGGGTTCCAAGAATTACAACACATTCTTATGAAATAGCATATAAAGCAGATGTCCATGTTACTAGAGTGTGAGACAAGAAATGGTAAGGGGTATTGTGTTTTTCCTATGATTCAATTTTGGTATAATGTTCTGTGGGATTATCAATTAATTGCATTAAAACCCAAATTCCCACTTATTTAAATTTTTTATTTTCTTATAAAATTAATCATTTAATATAAAGAACACATTTATAAGCTATTCTCCAGAAATGAATGCTTTGAAAGCATATTTATAAACATAAAATATATTTTATATTGAAGAGAATATTAACAATGAAATATAGCTTAAAGACTAAATTGCTTAGTTTTCATTTATGGGAGCAAAGGGGGTTGAATCTCTAGGAAAGCTTTCTGTTCAGCATATTAAATGCCTAAGGAGTCACAATGGATTTAAAATATAGCACCTATTTTGGAAAGCAAATTCAGGATTCTTGTAGACAGATTGAAATTACTTCCTAATATAGATGACTCAAAGAAATGCCTGTCAAATAGAGAGTTAAGACTTTTGAATGCAGACAGAGTTTGAAAAAAAAGAATGAATTATTTTCTATGGAACATTTGCCAAAGGACTATTCAGCAGAAACATAAATAATTAAAATTAAACTATAGTCACAAAATAAATGAACCATATTCTGAAGCAATAGGTTGACTTTTAATCCTTATTTTTCACATACTTCCAAATACACAAGATTCAAGCATCTGCAGCAAGTCTCCATATCAGTAATTTGAATTAGCAGGGTTGCATTGTAATTTCTGAAGTTCTTAATGCTGAAATCTTCAATGCAGGCAGCTGAAAATGTTTCTTAGCTAAAACTGGTTCCAAGAGCCTACAGTAGTAAATGCTTTTACAAAAACAACAATAATAAATAAAGTCAGATGGGTCTTAAAAGGAAGGTCTTTGGGCTACACCATGTTTATTAAATTCCAAGGCTCCCTTTGTCTCATTTCCAGGCCCTATTGTTTACTTCTATCCCAGCCATGATCAGCAGATGTGGGTCCCCCTTCCCATGAGTTTATATTTCTATCTAACGTTAGTCATGTAACAAGAATACCAAAAAAACAAAAACACAATGCAGAGAAAAAAAAGAAAAAAAAAGTAGAAATGATATCAAAGTCCCCTTTGAAGAGAGGCTGAGCTTGTTTTTTTCTAATATTTTCCAGGATGTATTAAAGAAATCTGTGGAAAGGCTGGGGGAAAAAGGTGACAGGAGACCACACAAATCACTTCTATGTTCTTGTTTACAGCATTTTTGCTTGACATAACCCCATGTATGTGATGTTGCAGAACTTTTGATATCTGGCAGAATTAAGTCAAATATATGAACTGCAGTTGAAGAAGCATAAATGTCAGCCTTCTAAAGCCTTCTACATCAAAGCAATCAGCAATGGTTTTCAGACACCAACCACAGCAGTAATAGTAGGTGCCGCGGGAGATACAGAAGATGTACTATGATATTAGGCACATAGATGGTATTTTAAAAATATATAAAAACTGAAGGAATAGGTATAAAAGCTACTGGTAGGGAATTTTTGGTGTAAATAAAGCACCTAGTTACAAAATAGAGAATCAGGCAATCTCGACAAACATGGATATTATTAAGGGAAGACTGAACTATACAAAAAGGCAATAACATGTCAATAAGGCCACACAAGGAACTCAACCTTTCTGAACCTCAGTTTCCTTCTGTGTGACAGGGACTAGCTAAGGGACTATTGTATAAGAGAGTTGACCAATGCTGGATTTGTATACTCATGATGGATTGCTCACCATCCCCACACCGGAACACTTCAATGGGGTGTAAATATCTGCAAATGTGTCCTTTAAAGACAGCAGGTGTAAATGTCTAAGTACAAACTTGGAATCAGACTCCAGTTGAGGTTATCAGGTCTAAGTTCTGCTTTGTTCTACAATAGAGGTATTTGTTGCCATCAATCAGTCAAACCCTAGGCTCAGGGAAAAAAAAAAAATTAGAAAAGGGATGACATTCTCATTGGGAAGAAGGGTATAAGTAAGAGCATAGAACTGGAAATAAGCATGACTTACTCAAGACAAAATAAAGAGATCTACTCTCTGAGAATAAGGATTACAGATAAAATTATCAAATAAATAGAACTCTTAAAAAATACTAAAATGATGTGGTAGGGCCTAGAATTCATTCTATTGGCTAGAGGAAACAACTACATTTCTGAACAAGGATATTCTATCATACCACACAAGCAGGAGAGGATGAGACCTAAAAAAGAGAAATCAGCTCAATCAGCTGGGAAAGATAAAATAATATAATAATGGTTGATGAAGCCCAACCTGGAAGGCTGGGCTCACTCAAGGTAGAAAGGAAAAAGGTATTTCTCAAAAGAATCAAAAGGATTGAATGTACACTGACTCTCCCCTTTCAGGTCTCTTCACAAATAGCACAGGACAAATGAGGGTCTTTTCAGACAAACATATAAAAATGATACCTCCTTCTCTCATCTGTGTACTCCCAAGTCCCAGTCTCTGTTTTATTTTTCACCATAGAATGTGTCATCATCTAACACACTATATATTTTTTCATCAATGTTTATTTCCCAACATCAAAATATAAATTCCATAATTTTGTTCTGCTTATTTCCCAAAGGAAGGGGTTCCTCAATTTTGAGTTGAATGTGCTGAATAAATTAATACTCAATAAAGAAAACAAAATGGGGAAACATTATGTTTTCTATTTTTCTTAACTGCAGTGCTGATAAAAAATTAATATGCAAGATAATTTAATTAAGAAATCTCAAATCAATTTTGTACTTTTTATGTTCTTATTTTGAAAGATTTTATTTTTACGAGAGAGAGAGAGAGCATGCCCAAGACCTGGGGTGGGAGGGGCAGAGGGAGAAGCAGACTCTCCACTGAGCAGGGAGCCAGATGCAGGACTTGATCTCAGGACCTTAGAACCATGACACCTGAAGGCAGATACTTAACCTATAGAGCCAACCAAGTGCCCAAATTTTTTTTATGTTCTTAAAAGGAAAGTTCAACAATGATTCACTGTGATAAGACACAATAAGATGAAAATGCAATTTGTGGGCACCTGGGTGGCTCAGTGGGTTAAAGCCTCTGCCTTCAGCTCAGGTCATGATCCCAGGGTCCTGGGATTGAGCCCCACATCGGGCTCTCTGCTCAGCAGGGAGCCTGCTTCCTCCTCTCTCTCTGCCTGCCTCTCTGCCTACTTGTGATCTCTGTCAAATAAATAAAATCTTTAAAAAAATTTTAAAAAAATGCAATTTGTATCACTAGGTAATCAAAAAGAGATCAAACAACAAACCAGAAAGATTTCTAAAAGTCCAATTACCTCTAATAAACATGAATTATGGCAATGCTCTTGCTAATTTGTTAAACTGCTTTCTTTCAGTATTTCAAAGTGTTCACAGAATGTTTTCATCTGTGATCTCAAAATACATGGCAGAAAAAAGTTGCAGACACACAAGGGTTAAATAACCCCCTATATGCTGTCACTCAGAGCCATAAATAGAGCATTACTGGCTTCAGTACTAACCCAGCATTTAGCTAGAAAATGATGGGATTCTCTAAAAAGAATTTAGAGTCATCAGGTTCAGGAAATGAGTAGAAGAATCTATTTATTTCCTTTAAAAGAGCCTAATCTCAATTGACCATTGAGATGGATGACTTTATTAGATCCTGATGGATCTTAAATATCATTAATTCACTCATCAGTATCTAGCAAAATTCTTTAACCAGATGGGCAACACAAAAAGAGAGTTTATTTGTAGCAATATTCATTATATGAAAGCATCTATCTGTTTTGCTTATCAGAACCACTGAAGTAAAAACAGAACTAGATTTTTTTTAAAAAGGGGATGATGAAACATATTCTAAGTTTAGAATAGAATTAAGAACAAAAAAAAAGTTTTCTTGGGAACAACAACAACAGAGGCCACAACTGGTAATATATATTAGATCCACAAAAATTGTCACATATTTTTCATGACTCCAAAGCAGAAATCATTTTAACTCTTGGAATATAGGGCTAGTCAAAAAAAAAAAAAATAGTATCAGTTAATTTTGCTTTCTAATAAATTTGTGAGGTAACTGGGCTTACTAAGAAATACTATATCTCTGGCTCTTCAAAGACACAGGATAATTCAGGAGCACTGAGAATGTTATTACTACATCCTCAAAAAATTTATGCATGGCATAAAGCCTGGCTTTAGGCTGGAAACTTTAGGATCACCATCCATTTCTAACTTTGCCATTAACTGTGTAATTTTGGAAAAACTTGGTCGTGTTTTTCATCTGTCAAAGAGAGTTAAATATGAATGCCCATTTATCTAAGAGTTACTACAAAATAATATGTAAGAACAAGTTTGAAAGGTTGAAAAGTAATGTATTAATATATCAATCCATAAATTAACCTCAATCTGAACTACTAGGACTGGTGTTATTTGAAGGGGGGTAAGGTAGGGGAGATTAGTGGGATTGCAGAACCGCCTTTACAAATCATAAACAAGTATTCATGAATAAAAGCCTGGGCAGAGAAGAAGAATGGAAAATTATAATAATATCACTTTATACAAGAAAATATTAAGCATATATTCCCACCCAGTACCAACATATTATTTTACAGGAACAAGAATAAAGTTACTTTTTTCAATAATTTTTTATTATGTTATGTTAGTCACCATAGAGATCATTAGTTTTTTTTTTTTAAGATTTTATTTATTTATTTGACAGACAGAGATTACAAGTAGGCAGAGAGAGAGAGGTGGAAGCAGGCTCCCTGCTGAGCAGAGAGCCCAATATGGGGCTCAATCCCAGGACCCTGAGATCATGACCTGAGCCGAAGGCAGAGGCTTTAACCCACTGAGCCACCCAGGCACCCCCATCGTTAGTTTTTGATGTAGTGTTCCATGATTCATTCTTTGCTATAACACCCAGTGTTCCATGCAATAAAGTTACTTTTTATGTAAAGAGGGCTAGAAATAAACAAACAAAAAACAAATAAACAAACTAAAACAAATAAGACACTGAAATTGAAATTAGTTTGGGCACCCTTCTAAATCCCTTTATGTTCTCTGCTTTCCAGGGATTCACCATCCAGGCTGCTCTGACCTAAATTTTAACTATCTCCACTGCAGTGCCATTGACCAAAATGACAGCTATTTAACCTAAACCATATTAAAGTGGAATGCAATCTAGCTATGGTAAGACTTTCATTTGCTTCAAATAAAGACTAGGTTGTCTTGGAAGGGACTATTGGGTTGTTTTGCAAGTAACTGCATGGTTTTTTTTCTTTTTCATTACTCTTTAATCAGAGAATTATTATAGAAGTTTTGGGGAAGATTTGTTTTTATTGGTGACATTTACTCTCAAAATACTTCTGTCATAGTGCCTCCTAATACACTCTGTGGGCCTTCTGAATAGCCATTCTATAAATTATAATACAAAAGAAAATTTGGTTTATATATAGCAATGAAAAATAGAAAAGGAGAAATATAAATAGAAACATATTTTATTGCTTCTGAAAATAATGTCTCAGGGTTTGCCTCTATCTTGTCTCAGTAGAAAACCTCTCATTTAGTTGTGAAAACTTGAAAACCTTTCTTCTCAATATAGCCTTAGGCTATCAGATCTGTGCTGGCAAAGGCCAGAGATGTTGCTCACTACCGGGCTAAATGGCTCCATGGTACTTTTATGGTAAAATTGAATTTCTATGATTTACTCATTTGAAGCAACAGGATTTGGAGTGTTTCAAAGTAATTCACAAATTCAAAAGAAAAAGATCTGAAATGCTAGTCATAGTCCTGAGATTAATAACCCCTACTAGTTTTAGAAATATTTTAAAATAAGAGATCCTTCCTTTATACAAAATCTTGAAGACAGCTCAATATTACAACAGATGAAAGGCTATGGCATAGTGTTTGAATCAGGGCAGAAGCTTTCAGTCCTCTCCACCCTGTGCTCTTCAACCCCCACTGGTGGTCCTACAGTACCTACTCAACACTTAGGTTTCATAAAGCACACGTTGACATTCACTGGCTTACATAATTCTATGAAATTTAGAACTTAAGAATTTGTTTTGTAACAGCACTATGACATAAGAAATGAGACAAGTCAGGGTGGCCAGGCCAGAGTACTCAGAATTAATAAAATAAAACTGATAGTTTTCAGACAAGGCTTCCTTATAGCTCCAATCTCTTTACATTAGTTCATGAAAATTAAGGAAAACCATCTTGGTAATAAACAGTCTATACCTGAATTTTCCAAGCGGATCAAACTTGAGATTTGGCAACAGAAAAGAGGTTAAAATGGCTGTCCTTTAAATAGAGAATGACTCAGTGTGGGAACTTTCAGTGGGAAACAGGAGGCAGTGAAGTAATGTTCTTTACCCATAAGACATTTTGTCTGCATTAAATGTTTTGACCTTTTTAAAAAATAGTTACTAATCCATATTTTATCTTGATATATATGTTTTTGTTGGGTGAGTTAAAAAAAGCTATCACCTCCAAGTTGTAGGTTTTCATATTTCCTTTTACTTATAAACTCTACCCTGAGGGCCATCTTCATATTTTCATCCATCTGTTGGTTGAACTGCCTCCCTGAATGACTGAACTTTATCAAAGATGAAATTTCTTCTCTCAAAGACATTTTCAGAAACATAACCCTTCCAGACATTCCTATTTGGGCTCTTAAGGTCATCTTCAGTTACTTCCTTTAACCTCTCACATTCAATTTCTCTAATGTCTTAATTCATTCATTTATTAAGCATCTACTTTGTCTTGTCCCATATTAAGCTCCTTAGAAAAAAAACAAGACCCAGACCATGTCCTCAAGGAGTTTTGAATCTAGCTTTTCACATTTGATCCCTCCTTTCTTTTCCCAATTATTAGAATAGTTTAGTGCCCATTTCCTTCTGCCAGAACTGTTTTTACGATGTTCTAACTCATTTACTTTCCTCTAATGATCCCATCCTTCAACACTATTAATTTGCAATCCACTCTGCCATCAAAATGTCTTAGTTTAAGAAATCTAAAGTAGGGCTATGGTAATGCACCCCTTCAAGTACACACACACACACACACACACACATACACACTGGCAGTGCACTGAGTGCATATTAAGTTTCTAAACCTAGGGTGACTGACCAGATATCTAAGGTACCAGGTAAGAAGTATCAATGCATAGATCTAGTTACGGCACACAATAAGAGGTTATAGAGAATATGTTGATGGGGAGAAAGCGTACCTACCCTATAGTATTCAAAATCAATTAAAAATAACCACAACTGCAGAGGCTAATGTTACCAGTTCCCTGATTCTAACTCTCCCTCTAGCCACACCTGCATTTCAGTCCCATTGTGTCATGTTCTGCATAACAGTTTTGATGTTTTTGATCATGATGTTCTGTCTTCTAGATGCTTCCCTCTCTGTCAAGTCTATCCTCTATCTTCACTTCTCACCTCTTCCAGTTCAACTACTACTTCCTCTAGGAACTTTCTTTTGTTCTTCCATTAAGAATTAACCTCTTAGGGACGCCTGGGTGGCTCAGTTGGTTAAGCGGCTGCCTTCGGCTCAGGTCATGATCCCAGCGTCCTGGGATTGAGTCCCACATTGGGCTCCTTGCTCAGCAGGGAGCCTGCTTCTCCCTCTGCCTCTGCCTGCCTCTCTGTCTGCCTGTGCTCGCTCTCTCTGTCAAATAAATAAATAAAATTTGTAAAAAAGAATTAACCTCTTATTAACCTTTGTTGTCACTATTTTTTTTTATTTTTTACATAGTTATAAACCTGATAGATGTATTTATGCTTCACAAAAAGCCTCACCAAGAACCTTACCCACGTGCACTAAGAATATATATTGAAGTGGAAGATCAAGTGAATTAATTAAATATCACTACTGAATACAAATAACTTTCCCAATAATGCTTTATGATTTAGAATATATTACATGTTTCAGCAAAGCATTTGACTGAATTTTTAAGACATATTTTGAGATACATGAAGAAATATGATCTAGTTACCAGCAGAGAGTCAAAGCTGGTTGGATGGTAACATACAGAGAATTCAGACTGATGTAATAGTGGCTTTTGAAGTGGATCCCCAGCAGCATTCTGACATCTCTATTCTCTACCATATTTTTATCCATTAAAAAAAATGGAGTAAATATAAATCATGTTTGTAGATGGCACAAAGATGGAATTATAGGTGAAGACTCAAAATAGCTGACTGGTTGTATGCCTGAACTAAAACAGTAATCAGAGCATGCTTGCTTCCATCTCCTTCTCACTCCTATTTTCTCTTCATTAATCCACACTAACTTGGAAAATGACACCATCATCCACCTAGATATTTAGGATAAAAATCTAGGAGTCAGTCATGACTCCAGTCTTGTCCTCACTCTGGCATCTAATCAATCAACAAGTTCTGCTGAAGTCAGCGAATTAGGATATAGCACATCTACTCGCTCTTCTCCATCTCTGATGCTAAGACAAAAGTATAAGCCCTTGATACTTCACTAAATCATAATTGCTTTTCTGTTTTCTTATCTGTAGTTGCACTCTTCCAATCTGTTCTCTTGTCAGAGTGGTCTTTCTAAAAAGCAAATTTAATCTTGTTCCTCAAGGTTTTTCATCATCTTGACCCTTATCGGTTTCTCCAGTTCTTTAAGGCTCCGTTGCATTCATGCTCTCTTTCCAGTCCTTAAAATCAGTACTTCTCTACCATAACTCCATGACTTTTCTTACATTTTTCCTTTGCTTTAATATTTCTACCTGTGGTATAAGGAAATAATGGCATTTTAAGATGACCAGATCCTAATCCCCAGAATCTGTGACTATATTAGGTGATTTTGCAAAGGCAAATAAGGTTGCCGATATAGTTAATTTTTTAAAAGATTTTATTTATTTATTTTACAGACAGAGATCACAAGTAAGCAGAGAAGCAGGCAGAGAGGGAGGAGGAAGCAGGCTCCTCGCTGAGCAGAGAGCCAGATGCGGGGCTCAATCTGGGCTTGATCCTGGGATCATGACCTGAGCCGAAGGCAGAGGCTTTAACCCACTGAGCCACCCAGGCACCCCCAATATAATTAAGTTTGTTAACCAGCTTAGGATAGGAAGAGTTTCCTGGGTTATCTAGATGGGGCCAGTGTAATCAACAAATTCCTTATAAACAGAAGAAAGACTTTAAAGGAAATGTAACTACAGAAGAATGGCAGAGATATGCAAGATTACTGACTTTGAATGAAGGAAGAAAGGAGTCATGACTCCTTTCTTGAGGCTAGAAAAAAGCCTCAAACAGCTGGAGAAGGAAGGAAACAAGGCAGTTCTCTCCTAGGCCCTCCAGAAAGGAACAGAGCCCTGTTAACACAGAGAGTTTAGCCTAGTGAGACCCATGTTGGACTTCTGACTTATAGAACTATAGGATAACAAAATCGTGTTAAGATGTTATCTTTATGGAAATTACCATGCCATCAACAGAAAACAAACACAGTACTCAACCATGTTAATCAAGTGAACATCCAATCATTCTATGAGACTCAACTAATGAGGAATATTTGTTCTTGTAAGTGACTTCCATAACAGCACTTTTAACTGTCAATGGACTTTATGTTTAATGTCTTTACCTACTACTGAGCTATAAATCTCTCTAGGACAGATACCTTCCCATATACTATGGCTTATTTACTTTTGTATTCCCAGCATCTTGTATAGGAGACTGGATAGATATTTAAATTATTTTTTAATGTTTGAAGATGAAATTGAATAGAAATATGTTTCATGCTTTGAAATAGGCTCACAAAATTAATTGTTGAGTAGAGAATAAGGCTGAATTACCAGCAGTTCAGGTGGAAAAACTTACAGGTTTCAGCCAACTAAAAGTTTAGTATGTATGAGTCAACAAAACAGCAACACTGATCAAAACAAAAACAGAAAAATAGCAAACACACACACACACACACACCCTCTCTGACTATAGGTGTCATTATTTCCAGAACCAAAGAATGCTAACACCTCCCTGTGCCATCCCTACTCAGATATCGGGGTACTGTGATTAATTCTGAACATGACTTTAAGAGATAGTCTGACAAATTTAAATATGTCCAGACTCAGAGATGTCCAGGAAGAACACAAAATGGATTTAAATGTTGTGATGAATGGTTTTAGAAACTGAAGGTATAAAATTTGGAAAAGAAAACTTAGGGTCTGGGTATGACAGTGGGGGATGTATTTATAGAAATTATTTTTTAAATGTGCATGAGGAGTTAGACTGCGTTTAACTCCAGATAATTTGAAAACACAGAAAGCACACCACACTGGAGAAACTCAATAAATATCTTAGTTAATAACAGTAACAACATGCAGATGGCTAACTGGTGATAGTTTCAGTAAGCATATTTTGATCCAAATTAAGCAGAAAAACTCGTTAATAATTAAAACTTTCCTTTAAAAGACTGCTACAAATACACTCTCCTTCCGTACACGGAAACACAGTTTGGATCATCACCATCCCAGAACCAGCAGCAGAGTCTGTTGCGTAGGCATTTGGACTAGGGCACTTCCAAAATTTTGGTCAAATTTATGATTCTATTATTGATTAAGTCCTTTTCCTTGCTAAAGCAATTACACATACACCCCAGTTTTTGTAAGGTCACATTGCACCACTTCACTCTTATGGGAGGTCTACAGTAATACCTGTTTTGGATAGCCAAAAGAAACCCAGAGGACTTTTGCTTTTACAAAAAAGCTGAAAAGCAAAAATAGCTTCCTGCATTTGTTTTGCAAGAAGCCACTACAGAAACAGTGTGCACCAGGAGCAGCAAAAGTGGTCCTTCCAAACTCCTTGCTCCGGAACTACACTCAGTATTTCAACATCAAGCAACCATACCTTCGAACTTTATCTGTGAGCATCTGTGCTTTATCTCAATTTACTATGTACACCCTTTAGCAAGATATATCCTAAGGTCTCAGAAGAGCCTAAGAGAGGTTATTTTTAGGTCAGGGAAATATATTTTAAAATTCCATGTAAATTCAAGGTAATTACCTCATCACTTTATGCCATTTAAGATTATGAAAGTTTTCCTTTTTTTTTTTTTATTTCTTTTCAGTGTACCAGAATTCATTGTTTATGTACCACACCCTGTACTCCATGCAATACGCGCCTTCCATAATACCCACCACCAGGCTCACCTAACCTCCCACCCATTCCCCCTCCAAAACCCTCAGATTGTTTTTTAGAGTCCACAGTCTCTCATGGTTCGTCTCTCCTTCCAATTTCCCCCAACTCCATTTTCCTCTCCATGAAAGCTTTCTTAAGAATTCTCTACTTTCAGATAACAGAGGAAACCTGTACTGTGATTCTCTGATCTTAGTGAATTTCATAATTATCCTGGTTTAAGACACATTACCACATCTTTTCTGAATCCTAGTAAATTACTATTAACTTAAATGTTATCTTTGGGTCCAAAGTGTCAAGAAACCTACCAAGTCACAGGAATAAGTACCCCCTTCATGTATATAATCTCATATATTACCACTCTCCCAGAACTTTCATGTAATTTCTAACTCTCCAAAACACACCCAGGAAAGGAATTCAAGGGATGGTGGGTATATATATTTTTTATTGTAGTTCTAGCTTTTAACAAAGAAATGCAATGAAGTAAAACAAGTCAAAAACAAGCTGTGCCTTTTCTTACTGAGCCATGGAGAACAAAACGTTTACCTGATTTATGCTAAAACTAGTTCATTTTAAACAGAATCTTAATACCCTAATCAAGGAAATTTAAAAAAAAAAAGAAAAGAAGACATCTTGCCTTTGTTATTTAGGAGGCAAAAAAGATGACAAGCAATTCTTGCTCAGAATTCTCAGGCTCACTTCAGGTATATATTTTGCACTAATGGTAATACAAATCATTATAAAATAAAATGGAAGGGATATATCATACATACAGCACAAAAATCCAATTTCTTCTACTCCCCCATTCACCTTACTCCCCTTTCAACATCTGTGACTCAATAAAACTTTAATATATGTATACAAAGGATAAATGTCCTCGACCTTTAAAAAAATCCTTCCTCCCTATACTTTATGATTTTAAAAGTTACCTTTTGTTTTCCTTAAAAATGATTTAATTTTATTTGAATCAGCTATCTGAAAGAGACACCCAATACTCTATCACATGTCTTACAATTGAGAGTTCACTATGTTCTAGAAATACATACTTTAGTCATAAATAATACATGTAATCCTCAAACAAAAAGAGGTAGGTTTAATTCTTCTCATTTTACAGATAAGGAAAATGAGTTTCAGAATGGTCAAATAACTTTCCTAAAGTCCCACAGCTATTATATAATAAGTCTAGGGTCTAAATGCAGATATATTCAACTCCAATGTCCACGATCTTGGACTATGCACTTTACATCACCTACCAAGCTCTGTCATCCATGCAAAACTGAAAACAGCAAAACCACTGCCTTCAGTGATCTCACATTCTAATAGCAAAGGCTAACAAATTAATTAATGCAATTCAGCAAGAGAATTTTATAATAAAAGTTAACATTAAGCGTTAATAATGGTCCTATAGAAAGAATAATCCATTATGCCTATTTTACAATAAAAGGCAAATATTAGGTATAACAATGGTCTCTAAGAACAGAATAATCCACTTTACCTAGCAATCAGTGTATATAATCATTAAATGTTTACTACTAATACAGATAGTCCCTGGCCAAAAAAAAAAAAAAAGTGTGGGGGGTGGTTCTTTCCCTGAGTGGATTCTGCTTCTTCCTTGACTCTATTTACCAGTCATGCCAATGTGCCTAGATTTCACTAAGGATCACTAAAGAGCTGAACAATCCCATCTGATGCTTCACTCACCAACAAATATCCATCTAGTTGTCCAGTATCCCATTTCAGCAGATCTCTTTTTAAGAATAGATACATCAATTGAAATTATATGGTACTGGGACACATGGGTGGCTCAGTTGTTTAACCATATGCCTTTGTCAGGTCATGATCCCAGGGTTCTGGGATTGAGTCCCACACTGGACACCCTATTAAGCGGGGAGCCTGCTAAAGTTTCCATTATGAAAAGATAGGGAAATAAGAGATGGTTTTTTGAGTTACTACCATCTCTTATTTCCCTATCTTTTCATAATGGATCAAATTCTCTTAAAGCAAGATAGATTTTCTTTTATTAGCAAGAAAAGTCAATGCAGAAGCAATATGGTTTTAATTAAAAGCTTGTACATACTCCTTGCAAGAAGAAATAAATGACCTTTATCACCATGAAATACAAATTTCAACTCCTAAGAGACCAAAAGCCAATTAACTGAGTCAGTAACACTTCACAAAATGGCTGTGCTTTAGAGGTTTCTGGGGGAGATCAGAGGGGTTTTTCAAAGTATAGGATTCCAATCCATCCTAGGCCTACTAAATACAATTATCAGGCAAGTTCCTTTAAAATCAGTATTTTTAAAATGTGACCCTGGTGATTGGTGGGTGGGAGTGAGCAGGGCAGCCAACTTGAGAAAAACAGTCAGAACAAGCCATCACCTAATTCTTTTAGGTGGGCATAGCATCAAAAATAGCTGTTCCCAAAGTTTAACAGAAGAGTTCTGGCATATTTTGCTACTAGCTATCTGCAAAAAATTTATGGTTAGCTTGTGAATGAGGATTTCCCTGTGAACTGAAATCACGATTGACCAATTTAGGGATTTCCATCCCTCTGGCAGTACTTTAGTCCAATCTAAATCTGATTGTTTCCTTGAATGGAGTAATTTAATTTTCTCCAAATGTCTACTCACTTTATAACGCCAAGTTTAGAAAATGAAATGAAATGGTCAACTGAGTCAGTTGACCAGGTAATTCATGCCATAAAATAAAATACTGCTTAGAAACTTCGTATAATACATGAGTTGTTTTAATTTCCTGAATTATCTTATCATTTGTCTGAGATGTCACATTATCTGCTCTATATCTATGGTATGTATTAAAAAATTATTTGAAGTGAAAGAAAACACTATTCTCAGTTCACAACTGTGGCAGAGTCCCTGCACTCTACTTGGTGAAAGTAAATACTAATAATCACTGGTCACTGGAGATTACTTCAGCTGCTGCTATTCTGAATGAGCTATCATGGTACCATAGGCACACAGCAATTCATGCAAAGAAGACAAGCAGAAAGGGGAAAACTGCACATAGTAGAACACACATTCTATATAAGTAGATACAATTTGAATGTGTAAAGACATGTCTGAAAAATGGTAACTATTATCACCATGCTTGTATTTCCTAATGTGAAAGACCTTGAAAACATCCATTCAGAAAAGCTATGGCTTTGTACCATGTATAAGAGTCCCACATAAAGAAGAATCTCATTGGTGCTTTGAGTAATACATGACTAAAACTGAATGAAACCATTCTCTCTCCCTCTCTCTCTCCATCTGTCTCTCTCTCTCTACCAAAAGGACAAACAATAAGACACTAATTATAAGGGAACTATGACCTTAGGCACTATAGTTGGTCATTGCTTTTTGCTTTGGTGATTTCCAGTCACTGTAGTTCTTCAGTGCAAGTTCCGTAAGTTAGGACACCTGGCTGTGGACCCGGACTACTTGATAAATCATTTCCTTGAAAATATGATCATTCACCCCTGGGCTGGGGAAAAAAAAAAAAAA